>JAGEMR010000033.1:0-261515 GCA_021030915.1 Astrothelium macrocarpum
AACCACACCACCGCGTGGCTCACGCTGTACATGCGCTCCGCATACGATCAGCATACGAATCTCATGCATTTCGCATCCACATCTCCAAATCTAAATCTGAATTATCTGAAGAATCATTAGATACATAATTTATCTTTTCCGATTTTTCTTTTTTTGATGCAGTTTTTATTGGTCGTTCACGGTGATATTTCATATACGGCTTTTTCTTTGATATATATATAATTTGTAATATATTCGCAATTATATAAATATTAATATCTTCTAATTCGATTCTTTTATTTTTAATATTACATTTTCGTTTATCAAAAAATTCTGATTGATCTGTCAATTATTTGGCCATAATGGCGATTATTACGTTTTAAAATTCGCAGAAATATATCATACGTTTAATATAATATTTTATAGGTGAATTAATTATATTATTTTTATTCAAAATTTTTATGAATTTTTTATTTGATTTGATAAATACAATAATTTCTGAAGAAAAATTCTTTAATAATGAATGATCCAAATTATCTAAATCAGATGATGTGGAAGTTTTTGTGTATAACGATGGTTATGTCTGAGGTAATTCATCCAAAATTCGTCTGTGATTCAAAGGCATTATATCTGCGCCTCAAAAATCAGTACAAATATTTTCCTTTGATATAGCCATATTACGTGTCTGAATGAATATTTCAATCCATTCTATTTTAGACGTCCGTTGTGTGTTGAATTTATAAAACGTAATTATTTCGTTTATATGAAATCGTTTGAATATAAAGAATATATCCATATCAAATGGTTGAAATATATACAAATAATGCGGTGATATAATCATAAAATCGATTTTATTTTCCATATAATAGATGATGAATTTGGTCTGAATATGGCTACCGTGGCCATCTGCGATGAGGAGACGTCTATGATTCCCATATCGTTCGCGTATTAAAGAATCAAAAATCTCAGTCAATCAATATAATACCAATTCATTTGACGTCTAGCCATTTTTATTAATTGCGAAATGATATTCTGATAATGTTTCTGCGGACAATTAACGTGAATTCAATTATACATTTTTAAAAATCAAAAGAGGCGCAAATGCCTTATTTATTATACTGATATATTCAATTATTATAATCCATTTTTATTTATCTGTCATAATCTTTTATTTTTTTTTTATATCAAAATGAATCAATATTTTAAATGATTATTTTTTATTAATACCGAATTCTGATTCGTTTATATTGTAAATGTCTGAAATATTGTATTTATATTCTTTTTATTATATTTCGAATGCGTCAAATCAGCGATTCATTATTTCTATAATTATTCCATTCATACAAGCAGATTTTAATTGACCAACGTATATATTGCGAATTTAAGAATATCATTTAATAAAACGTTCGATTTAATTGATGTCAATAGATTTAAGATAGATTTATACGGGATACAGATGGGATACGTGATGAACGCGCTTTTTTCGCAAAAATTCAACAAATTCAATTAATAATAAATATATAATTAGAATTCCTGCGATAATATATCGTTTGATCCAATAAATTAAAATTAATTTTTCAGTATTTATTAAAAATTATTGTAATTTTTTAATAATTGTTGATGATAAACCGCCGTTTAGTCTGCGTTTTAATATCGAATATAGAATTTTAAATTCTCATACAATTTCATGAATTAATAAAAATGAATTTTTAAAAAATATATCACGAATAATTTATATTTATTTTTCAATTTTCATATTTTTTGAAAAATTTTGAATTGTTATGATTGAATATATGCGAATTATATGCTAATCGTATGCGGAGCGTATGTACAGCGTGAGCCACGCGGTGGTGTGGTTCATAACACCGTGGTAGACCCTAGAACATTCTTATATATCTATTATTATTATCGCTGTTTTGATAGAATCCATATTGGTGATATTATTCGTGTTCGAATTCGTGGAGCAAAAAGAGATAAAAGCGTGCACAAGATGGGCCCGTGCACGAGGTGGTGAAATCTCCTAATGACCCCTGGGACGAGTGTTCGGTCTGGGCCAAGCACCTGGGTACAAATATTGGGCTGCTTACTCATAACTTAGTCTTAAAATATATTGTTCAGGTTTATGAACACAAGTGGAATCTAGATAACGGGCTGCCGTACTTGAGTTAGCTAAGGTAGGTACCTTAAGGTGTTAATATGAACTACAAAGGTACAATGATGTCGTTGGACTGGGATTAGATCGTCATTAACGAAGGCGGCCTCGGAATTACACTTTCCATCCCTAATACCCCATATCATGAACGCAAGCCCGGGAACATCCATATGGAAATGTAGAACTTTACTGTAATCCAAGCCCCTATTAGGTTGTGGCCAAAAATACCAAATCGAGTTAAATTGTTCTCGATACGTCTTCATGGGTTCTCCGTTCTTTGTGTCCGAATCCACCCCGGTGAAAATGTCCACGACAACTGAACCGTTCCTAAAAGACCTGTCGTATAAGGGTTTTATAGAGGGAGTGACAATCATTGAAAAGTCGTCTAAAAAATCTCTTTGTCGTTATTTTGGGGGACTACCATATGCTTTACCTGCAATCGGACCTTTTCGATGGAAAAAACCACGCCCACTTCCACCTTGCTATAGATATGGGACACGAGCTAATCCAGGGAGATTCGACGGCGGCGCGGGCATTTGTCCGCAGCCTGCAAAGACTGAGGAAATGATTCGACAAGAAGAAGATTGCCTGCAATGTAATATTTGGGTTCCTCTCGGAGAACCTCCTAGAGATGGTATGCTTTGATTCCCACCCACAATGTTGATGTTTTGACCAACCAAGACGAAGTTGCTAATGGATTCTAGGCTGGCCTGTGCTCTTTTATATCCGTACGTATATCTAGATCAATAATCAATAGTTAACTAAACTCAATGATTTCACAGATGGCGGGTTTCTGCAATGGGGGACACCAAACACGATTTCTCCCGCTGCTCTTTTGTCGGAAACCTCAGTCTCAAGTATCATTGTTGCGCCAGCCTACCGCCTGAATGTCTTTGGTTTTCTCGCTTGCAATGCGCTTAACGCTGAATCTGATGTCGTCGGCAATTACGGCTTCTGGGACCAGAGACTCGCGCTTGAATGGACATATCAAAACATCTCATACTTTGCCGGTGATCCAAGCAACATTACGGTTGGCGGATACTCTGCCGGAGCGCATTCAACATTTTACCAGTTGGCACACGACTTATATCTACCACCTACAAAGAGAATCATCAAACGAGTGATGATGTTGAGCAATGGACCAGGGATGCAGCCAAGATCCCTGAGTGATACAGAGATACAATACAACCAGCTGCTTTCTCGGTTGTCCATTCCGCCAAGTCTCTCGGCTCCGGAAAAGCTCCAACGTCTGCGCAACACTGCTGCCCAAGAGATCGTTCGCGCCACAGGCGATATCGCCCTACACGAATTTCGAGCCATCAGCGACGGGATCTTTGTACAGAACAATCTCTTCCGCAAAATCAATAATGGAGACTTCGGAAGCAGACTAAAACGAGCCGGTGTGAAAATATTGATGGGTGAGTGTCGAGACGAGCATTATGCTTATGCAATTTGGCGAGCTCCCCAGAATACCGCTGAATCGATGGTCAATCGTCTTCGCGCTGACTACACAGCCAAAGGATGTGAGAAATTGATGCAGATCTATTGTCCAGGAAATACCTTGCCAAAGGGCACAAGTGACTGGGTTGAAATGTTCGGACGAATTTATGCAGATGTGCAGGTTCATTGTATGCAGAGAGGCCTCATCAACAACTTCTTCAAGGCTGGTCTGCAGCCTGGAACGGACATTTTGAGATACAGAATCAATTGGCGTGTGAAGGGGGCATGGGCACCAATTGAGTGGGGTGTAACGCATGCGACAGACGTCCCTATCTGGTTCTTTGGAAATGGAAACATTCTGGAAGATGGTGAAAAAGCCATTGCCAAGAAATGGCTAGAACCTTTGTCAAGCTTTCTTAATGGCGAGCATAGTGAATGGGGGACTGGAGGATACAAGGGAATGAGAAGACTGAACGAGATGGGCGACATTGACATCTGGAATGATGATCAATGGCAAAGAGGCCAGGAGGTTTGGGACTTCTTGACCAAAGAGTCTGAGGTAGCTAAGCTTTAAGAGATGCATAAATATTGTAGGTTGCATCCGAGGGCCGAGCGTCATGGGGTTTTTGAGTATACACAAAGCGCTATCCCCGCAAGTACTAGAAACATACCTACCCATGTATCTGCGAGGCAATTAGCGTTTTCGTAGGTCTTTGACCTTTGGTAATATCCAGAGCCCACCCTTCGTTATGACTTTTCCCTCTGCCCACCACTCGCCAAGAACCGTGAACAAGAATGCCAGCGAATTCGTAATTGGAACGGTCAAACTCAATTCTAACCACAGATGGATAAGTCATAAACTTTCTATCCCATACTCTGTCTACTCGAAACGATGTACCTACCAGCCTTACCAATCAATAAGAAGAACCATACACTCCCAGTCACATTTAGCAAGAATGGCAGCGCATAAGCCGGTCTTCGTACTGTATCTACAATCCCCCAGAAAACGCCCAATACTTTCCTCCATACCCAACTCTTGTTTGGATCCTCGAGTGAAGGGTGGGGTTTCGTGGGCGCGTTAGCAGCTGCACGGCGCATAAAAGGTGTTGTAAGGCCCCATGCCATGCCCACAAGGAGGAATCCGAGGATCCAGTTGAATATCGAGGGAGAAAGCGGCTCGGGAGCATCGGGGTCGGTCGTGGGCATGGTGGGTGCAATGGAGGAGAAATGGGACCGAGTGAAGGACTGTAGTCTGGAGGAGTCAGAAAGAAGCGCAGACAATAGTAGTTGAACAGCAGTAAAGGCCAAGGTATCCACCTTATGTCATCGATAAGGTATCTGCGCGTGTACGCGCGTTCGAATCGGGCCGGGTTTCCCGGGTTGGATAGAGTCTTGGCAAAATCCCAAAGGAGGGACGGCCAATTTCAGATGCGCATAGTCGCTTAGCATTTCCGATTTTTCTGACTTGATTCAAACACATCCGCAATTTTGGCGTTGCCTGCATCTTGTGCTGCCGTTCCTGAAGAGATACATAGGTCGCATCTGGAGAAGATTTTCCAATTCATCGAGAAATCCAAATCTGAGACAATTCAATCTACGTTATTCCATTCGCCGATCCACGACGTTTGAGCAGTGCATTTCCGGGCTTGTTGGGAAAAAGGCTGGTAAAGAGCAAATGAACATGTTTCCCAGTCAAGTCTCAGACCTTGGGAAGTCTTGGGAGTTTGCAATTCAGCTCGCGATAGCGATTAGACGATGAAGTCCGCATGGAGAAAAAGCGAATCGTAAAAGGATACATGCCATAGCAGACCAAAAACTTGGTGACTTGATCCGATAGAACATTGTGGTTTGCCGATATCCTACTCGAGACTGTCACGGCCCATCTCACTTGATCGTGGTCGTTTGCAGTTGGTTCGAAGTATACGATCGAACCGAGAGACATTTGATGAAGACACCAGATGAAGCACAAGCGCATTGGAGCGCTAGCAAATCCACAGATGTTGTTCTGCAATACGAGGAAATGACTAGGATTCCGCACCAGGCAGCCCCTTGCCTCACCGGAACGGGTTTATTTCCGCGACGCCAATGCGTGAACAAGCGATGATCCAAATTTCGAAAAGAAAATTTCTCAACTCCAAGGACCAATAACCAGGGCCGATCAATTTCGCGAGCTTCGAGAAAAGCCATACTGGTACTGACAATGGCCGTCCCAAGTCAAAATTGTTTGGCAATAGAGCGGCTTATTCATTTTGTTCAATTGACCGGAGGTTCTAAAGTTGCAGTAGAATTATTCAGTTCTAGATTCTGCGAATACTTGTGACTCTTTGCGAACGACGCTCACACGCAAAAACATTACGTCAAGGAGCGCCTTAGTAATTCCAGAACGAGCTCTGTCCTAGTGGAATGATGGAAGAAAGAAATGAGTGCGGCTCATAGCCTGAGAATCGCCGTTGAAAAGTGGAACGATATACTGCTGAGGTCGTGACTGTTGATCCCAAGTCTCGATTAGGGTACCCGATGAACTGAAAATTCGACCATACTCCTATACGAACGGGCGATTTCATCTATCGCGAGTCAGCAAATCCGACTTTGTAGCCAAGGTTGCCAGTGTGGTAGGGTAGAGCTATCTCGGATCCTCGAATGTATGCACAGTTGCCCTTGAGTGGATACGGCTTCAATTTGGCCTCTAAGCTTTATGGTAACAAGTCTGGACATGCCATTCGAGTCGAAAATGAATTACCTGTTTCTGATGACTATTGGCAGATAAAATTAAAATGACCATAGTCATTCGAGGAAGTCTCAGCAGCATGATGTGACTAAGGAAGACATGCGGTGTTGAAGAGGGAAAGTGAGTAGCATTGTGATACGACCGCCATAGCCCAGACATCTCGCTTAAAGCTGCAGCACGTGGAAATGGCCGCTTGCTCGGTTTTCTTCATTACTCCAAGAATGTGCATTAACCTCACCTGAATCCCACGATTGTCTAACAGCGGAAAACTTGTTCGATCAACATGGAAAACACGACATCTTCTCACGTGGTAAACTTCGGTAACTATCTACCGGGACTATCTATATTAGAAAAGTGCTGATTACATTGAAAGCCAGCCTCAATCTCAACGATTCCTGCCAAGATATCGAATCGAACTCATCCGCGACCAAAGCTTTCCTGTTTCAACGTTTGCCAGGAGAGATACGAAAGGTCGTGTATGACTACCTCCTGAACAAATATCGTTCAGAAGAGAATGTTCTTACTAGTCAAGAATGGCATGTAGACCGTAAAAGTGGTCTAGTAGTGCCATATGCTAAACAGAGTCCAGACTTTTACCCGTGCACTTCGATCCTCTATGTTAATAGAAAGATCCATGGAGAAGCACACGCTGTCTTTCACTCCAAGAACCTCTTCGTCCGTCTTGTTGTCCGCTGTGCTAAAGAAGGTGTGCTTTCGGCTTTCCTCTGGGCCTGCGATGCTACTTTTCTCCCAGTCAAGCATGAGCATGTTTGTCGATCAAGAGCACACGCACTGGACTTCACCTTATACCTCGACGGAGGAGACACGATCCGGTCAGTCTTGTTGCTTCCACTTGGGGAGCTCAAGTACGTCATCGACGCCCTTTATACTTTGTCAACGCCCATCTTTCCCGGATTGGGAGCGACAAAGGTGATTCTCCGTATCCGGAATCGTCACCAACATTCAAGCGACCAGATACAAAATCATCTGCTGGAGCCATTCCGGAAGCTTCGTGGACTTTTACTTGTGAAAATCCCCTCGTCGCTCATCAAGCAAGATTTTGCCAAGAATCTCGTGAACGACATGAGAAGAAATGGTACGGATTGGGTTGAGTGGCTGCTCCACTTACGGGCAATGAATGATCGTGCTTGTTCCACCTTAAAATCAGCCATGGTGTCCTCTCAAGGAACCTACCCCGAAACCATCGACAAGGTTAACAACGCCGTTGTGCTGCTAAGTCGCGTGTACGAGATCATTGGTTCTTCATACGCAAAGTTTGGAGATCAACTTAACGCCATGGATGATGGATTGGATCACGAGGACAAGACTACAACGGAGCCAAAAGACCAGCAAAAGTGTGACGATATAGATCTTTCCAAGAGCGCCTTTGCTTTCTCCAGGGCCGTCAATCGTCAACTCTTGAAGTGCTGCCTAAACCTGACCCTAATCTACATCAAATTTGAAAAGCCGTATCCACTGGAAAGAGCTTGGTCGGCAATTGTCGATGCCTTTAGAGTCGTTACGGGTGATGACTCGGCATCATCAAAATCGCCATTCGGAAGTTTCAATGGTCAGGGATTCAGGCCAGCAAATGACGAGACATGGTACACTGATTTCGAACGTGCCAATGTTCTCTACAGACGCGGAAAGATATGTGAGGGTTTGAGGAGCGTAGGAGAACACATGACGGCTCAAGCACTCCGTGATTTCGATCACGCGTACAGTTATAACCCAAATGATCACCTGATCCAGAAAGCACGCGAGGAGTGTCGGAAGCAACTGCTGGGTTAAAGTGGTATTAGATAAGTATGGACAACTGACTAGGTTGCAAATTTCGATGGAGTTAATCGGAGGCACTGAGAGATTTGGACGACGGCGATACGCAGAAGAAACACTTGATGCGTTTAGATGGTCAGAGATGCGAGATTGCAGAAACGGATCATTGCTACGATAAAGTATGCTTTAGCTCGAGGATGTGGCATTGCTCATGGAATGAACTGGCTTCAATTTTCGTCGCGGCGGATTCTGATGGGTTCATGGGACGAGCGATTTTCTATGGTTTCCTGGGATTGAGCTTTCGGGAAGAAGTAAATAATGGGCAATGGAAGTAGACTTAAGGAGTGAATAGATGCATTGCAATCTTATTCTAAACTGTAAGCTTCCTGGGGAAATGATGCTCTTGGACGTGTAAAGAATTGCTTGATCTCAAATTATTTCATCTATTCCTGCTCCCACTTGTGCCAACACCTCTAAACGCGACAATGACCACTCCTGTTGCTATTGCCGCCAATCCCACTCCAAACCATCCTGCCGCCCTCAGCCCCCTTAAGAATGCGTCATCCAAACCCTGACCTCTGTAAACTCCTTTGTTTCCCGCTCCCTTCCCTCTCGCGTCTTTTTCAACCGCTGTTTGCACTGCCGTAGCAATAGCTAGTCCAACCGCTCTTCCTATCTCTCTCACGGCATTGATCATCGCTCCTCCGAGTGCTTGATCCTCTTGAGGGAGACTTTGCGCTGTATACAGCATCAGCGCCGGCTGGATTGTGTCGGCACCCGCGACACACAAACACATTGCGGGAAAGCCGAATGCCCAATATGTTGTAGATCCTGAGAGCCCACCGGCAGGACCAGGATTGAGGACAAAGAGGAGGGACGCAATGGTCATGCACAGATTAGAAAAGATGAGAATACTGGTAGTAGGAATCAGGGCAAGGAGATGGCCAGTAAGGGTGGCCATGCCTATGCCAACGACACCAGTGGGGATGAAGCGAAGAGTGGTTTGGATGGTCGTGAGATGAAGATATGATTGGAAGAAATAGGTGGTGTAGATTAAATAGTTGAAGAAACTAGAAAAGAAAAGGGCCATAATGCATAGTGCAGCGGAGAAGCGGGCATTTGTAAAGATGGAAGGTTTGATGAGCGGGCGGCCAACGAAGAAGCCAGCATCAGAGGATTCTGCTGAATGGCGACGTTCGAGGTACCGCTGCCAGAGGACGAAGAGCGTGATGATAAAGAGAGAGACAATGATGAGGATGGGGATCCACGGAACGGACCAACCCACAATGTTGCCTTCCGTGAGGGCAAATAGAAGAGCCAAAATACCGACTGTGATTAGAGTTCCCCCAACCCAATCAACAGCGTTCTTAGCACTGGCTTCAGGGGATATGTTAGCTGGCTTAGGGATTAGAAAATATCCGGCTATAGTAACGATAGCAGCAAAAATGGCAAGAATCCAAAAAATCCACTTCCAATTCGCAGCTTCAGTCACAAATCCGCCAAGAATGTTCCCAATGACTGCTCCTAAAGGTGCTCCGGCGCCATAAAAGGCGAACGCATAATTTCTGCTTCTACCGCCTCGAAACGTGACCCCTATAATCCCAATCGCGGTAGGAACATTGGCAGCAGCACCGAGTCCCTGGAGGCCTCGGAAGATGTCAAAGGCAATCTCAGTGGGGGCGAATGGTATGATGATTGTGACAACAGTAACCCACACAGAGCCCCATATGAAGATCAGACGTTTGCCATACACGTCAGCGAGACGGCCCCAAAGAAGGAGAAAGCAACCAAAGGTTAGAGAGTACGAAGATACAATCCATTGTTGGCGAGCCAGGGGAATAGAGAGATCTGTTCCGATGGTAGGGAGAACAATTACAACTGCTTGAGTAGAGAGGGTCTGTTGCGAACAATCTCAGTAAAGGAAACGACTGGAGGCATGTGATGTTGAGGCGATTGATGAGGGGAAAATTACTGGCATACATTTAAGAATGCGGCGCCACACAAGGTTAGAACCAACAGCACCGCTTTCGACTTGAGCAATGGAGATGGTGTAGATTCTTCATGGATATTTTCAGCCCGTACAACAGCCGACTCCTCATCTAGTGTTTTCTCCTGGTCGCAAGGTTGTTCCGGAACTATGCCCTCGCCCGCTGTCCACACCGCAAGGGGAACAGAATCTTCCAAAGATGTACCAACATTGGCATTTTCATTCTCTATCGGCTTCAACGAAAATGGCCGCTCCTTTTCCGCCATGCCAGGGCGATAACATAGCAATGAGAAATGTGATTTTGAGCAGAAACTGCTGCCAAGGGCCGTCGCTTGCCGCTAGTAGACTTGACATTGTGCGCAGAGGCTCCGCGCCGATCTCGCAGTGAGAATCCATGTTCTATTTGCCAGTGTAGTCGTGACCTGGATATGAAGGTGTAAGCGTCCTGCAGTGAAAGAGCGGAGGACGGATGTTTTCCGCGGCAATGAAAGCCGTGATGAAAGTGCGCCCGGCCGGCGGTGATACGTCGGTCATTTACGTGTATTGTTTCCGGTGCTGATGAGATTTTGGACAAGTGCTTGAATCAACCAAACACATTGATGTCTCTGAGCCCGATGATACAGCTTTTCTGCGCCAGAAACATCTTCTGCTGTATTCCTACTGCTGTATTCCCACGCGCGTCTACCAACCCAGAATCGGCCCTATGTTGACTCTAGACCCGCTAGAAACCTCTATGGCCTCATTAGGTAACGTGCTCAATTTAGCCAAAACCTATTCAAGCAGTAAAACCGGTCAATAGATAAGTAACAGTGTGTTCAACTTTAATTACCATCTGCGTCTCTTTGCCCCACTTCGAAGCCAATTCAGTTCAGATTCAGAACCGCAATCTCTATTTCTGTTTTTGGCAATACCTTCCCACAATGTCTGGCTTTCCTTATCGAAAAGTTCTTATCATTGGTGCTACATCTGGTATTGGCCAAGCGATGGCAGAGCGTTTTCTCCAAAATGACATTTCTGTCATTGTCACCGGTCGTCGACAGGAAAATCTTGATGCCTTTGTCACCCGGCACAGCAGTAATAACGCGGGCAGAGTTTTCGGCCTCCCATTTGATATGACCCAGTATTCTACCATTCCCAGCTTCGTTGCCAAAGTTTCAAAGGAGTATCCGGAACTTGACTGCGTCTTCATCAATGCGGGCATACAGCGGGGTTTCAATTTTGCCAACCCTGCCTCTATCGATCTTTCACTTCTCGAGACTGAGGTGTCAACAAATTACACCAGCGTGATTCACCTCACTGTCGCCTTCACATCTATCCTCCAACAAAAGCCGACCCCAACAGCGCTCATTTACACTACTTCTGGGCTTGGCTTACTTCCTTGGCTACGCGTACCAAATTATTCTGCTACCAAAGCCGCGCTTCACCATTTCATTCTCGTGCTCCGTGAGCAACTTGCCTCCCCCACTCCTCCTTCGCATCCAATCAAAGTGGTCGAAGTGCTTCCACCTGCAGTGCAGACAGAGTTGCATGATGCAAAGAATCAACCAGATATTAAGAACGGGAGCAGTATGGGGATGCCGCTTGCGGAGTTCGTTGAGGATGTGTGGAGCCAATTGAGTCAAGGAGCGGAACAAATCCCGGTAGGAATGGTAAAGTCTAATTTTGGAGAGGGCGGATGGGAAACTGCAAGGCAGGAGAGTTTCAGGAGGATGAATGAAGACATGGCAACAAGCGCACACTAGGGCTTGACTGTCATGATGGGAATAGAACCCTCGAGAGTGGATTTTTACGAAAACGTTTGAGATTGAGTTGGCGATATTCAGCCTTCTAATATTGTAGAGTAATGGGTATTTAAAAATCCTGGTTGTAACACTCAGCAACGGTTCCGCAATATGCAAAACCCAGCCCTCAAGTGTGCAAAAGTTGAATTGATGCAAATGACACCCCTCACCTACCTCAGTCCAGGATGCGCTCGGAAATCTCAGAGCCGAGGTAGCCCTGTCTCGTTCTTCCCTTTACGTGGGTAATAAAGACTCATCCCGTAAATCCCACACTCTCCGCTACCTTTCCAAACCCCACAACGCCACTTTCACGATCCAGCTCACCCCCAAGTCCCCTTTCATACTCCCGTTTACCCCTTTCGGCCTTCTTTCTCTGCACCAACGTTCCCTTCCTACCTCGCAAATACCGCTTCGCGTCCGCCACCAACTCCTTGCTCTCGGGGCTGGACTTCAAAGCCTCCAGCATTTCGCGCACTTGGGTCTCCGAGTCTAGGTGCGGACAGGCACGGGGATGGCCATAATGTGCTAAACCACATAGAGGGCACAGCTCTGTACCTGCGATTTTGAGGGGACAAGATCCTCGAGGATGGGGAAGCTCACAGGCTGGACAAGGTTTATAGGGTACGGCTGCATTTGAAGCAGAAGGAGCCTTGGCGGCATGTTGTTGAGGTTGGATCGCACCGTTTGTATTGATTGGATGATTGGTAGGAGTGGCCAGGTTTGGAGCCGTATCGATTGCGTGGCTAGTCCCAGGCGGCCATCGAAAAGCACCTGGAGACGGGGTCGATGTTACATTGGGAATATTGACATTTGCTGCATAGCTAGTAGAGTTTCCAATCGGAGGTGTGGGAACAAAGGATTCGCCGGTATGCAGAGTTGGACCGGGTGTGAAAGGAAAAGATGATGTTTCTACGGGTATGATAGGTACTCGCACGCGATGGAATTCTCGAGTAACTATGGTACAAGGATTCCTGTTAGCTTTGCCATTGTTTGCCGTTTGAAAAAAGTGTTTTTTGACGGCACTGGCTGCCTAAACCTTTGCGGAGGCATTGTGTGAGATTAGGTAGACGGGTTGACAGATTTCTTACTTGGAGGCACATGAGCCAGTCGCTGCTTCACAGCAGCATTGACCCTAGCCATATCGACCTTCTTTGCTGGAAAGATAATTTTTGAAAATTTTGGTTGAGGAGGGTTTGAAGATGAAAGGATTTGTGCTGTACCTTCAGGTTTATGAGTGTTTTCGACCAATTTGCTCTTCGACTTGGAACTATGTTGATCTTGCATTTCATTGGGATCAACCGGACCTTCGAGGCCAGGCTCACTCTCTTCATCACTTTCCTCCGCTTGAAAGTCTGTGTCGCTCTCACCGGGGATTGTTCCGTCGCGACGCTTTTTACCCTGGGCGGGTTTAAGCGGTGTCGTATCATCAAGACCAATAGCCTCGTTTTGAAGTCGCTCGTCCGCGGTATAGTCAACAGCCTAGTTGAGTTAGCATGGATCATTTGATGAATAAAAAGGCCACAAACGGCTCGAGCTCTCCTGCCCCTTCCAAATGCAGCTTCTTTTGCAGCCTTTTCCAAGGCCGCAGCATGTTCCCGTTCCTTAAGTATGCGCTCCCACACTGTAGGATCGGGGCCATCTTCAGTATCAGTACCATGTAAAGAGTCGTCAAAATCGGCCTCTTCGTTTGCCCATACTCGTGCGAAGCTAAATTGCGATTCTGCAGAGTTATCTTTGCCAGCTTGAGTATTCTCTATTTGACTGCGGTCCAATAGCTTTTCAACAGAAGCATTATCGTATTTGATGTCATGCTCGCTGTTTTCGTTGAACAGCTCGGAAGCACCGTGCCGTAAAACCGATTCCATATCAAACTCATTAGTATCATCAGCATCCATTCTCTCAATAAGCACGTGATCGAGTGCCATTTTTTTCCGGCCGATTTGTACAATCTTTTCTTCGGCACTGGCGCGTGTCATGAGTTGGTAACAAAGTACCTTTTTTTTCTGCCCGATACGGTGGGCTCGAGATAATGCCTGAATGTCTTGATGAGGATTGAAATCAGGGTCCAAAATGATGACGGTATCTGCTGTGGCCAAATTGATACCGACGCCTCCTGCCCGGGTCGAAAGTAGAAAGGCAAAGAGCTGAGAGTCGGGTGCATTGAACTCATCAATGCGTTTCTGCTTTTGAAGGCTGGAGACGTTCCCATCGAGACGGTGATACGATAGCTCCAAGCCATCAAGAAAATCTTCCATCAAGTCCAACATGTGAAGAAATTGACTAAAGATTAGAACTCGATGACCACGTTCTTTGAGCTTTGGCAAGAGAAGTTCTAGCAATTGCAACTTGGAAGATGCCTCGACGAGGTTCCGATGAGAGACGGCAGCATTGCTGCTACGTTCCTCGATTTCCTGGCTATAAACGAAAGGATGGCATAAGCATTTCCGAAGTTGCATAAGAATGTTGTTCAGACTTCCACGGTCCGATTTTTTAACCGCATCAGAGGTAAAAATTGCACGGAGCAAATCAGGGTTCTTGGCCAAGATTGACATGTAAAGCTTTTTCTGTACCACACTCATAGAGACTGGCACGATAATTTGTGCCATGGGGGGTAGGAATGTAAGAACTTGAGCTTTGGTGCGGCGCAAGAAGAATGGCCGAATCATGTCGTGGAGTCGAGGTACATTCTGAGCAGTTAGCTCGGCATACTCAATTTCCAAAGCAGCAGCATCGAAACTATCATCCAGGAATTGGAGAAGGTTAAACAGCTCGCGCGCGTTGTTCTGTAGGGGCGTCCCTGTAACAAGAATTCGAAAGGGAATCTTGAGAGCGCTCAGAGCACTATAGAGGATAGTCTTGTCATTCTTGATTCGCTGACCTTCGTCAACTACCAAGCCTTGCCACGAAACTCGTCTAAAGAATTTGGCACAGCCCTCGTCTGCAGCCGCCTCGTAAGACGTGACAACGATATGGCACCTCGGGTCTTTGCTGCCTTCTGGGAACAATTCATGTCGATATGCCAAGTCGCGCGCAACAGCCGTGCCAAAATATGTGACTACGCGGAGAGAAGGAGCCCAGTTTTTAATTTCGCGACGCCAGTTGGGGCAAGTCGAGTTTGGTACCACAAGCAGGAAGGGAAAGCAATTATGATCGTGAACAAGCGTTGCGAGCAGACCAATGATCTGAATTGTTTTGCCCAAGCCCATTTCGTCTGCCAAGATTGCATTCTCGTTACTGTACCAACGGTAGTAGAGCCAATTGAGACCTTCCATTTGATATTGCATAAGTTGGCCGCCCTTGATGTAATCCGGTTGTTTCTTTTTTTCAAGCTTCTGGCCAAAACTGAGCAGCCGAACTTTTTCAAGACGAGCTTTGAGTGCATGTGCTTTGGGCAAGTGTGTATATCGTCCCATGACCCAGTCATTATAGGCAGTCACAAAATCATTCCATCGCTCAGGCTCATCCATTGTTGGCGGACTTTCCCAAACGGCATCTTCGTAACCCAGGCCTTTGTATTTTACAAGAGCCTTATCAACTTCCTTGATACGAGCCTTGTCAACTTCCTCGGTTCGAATATCAACAATGCTAGTGAATTTGACATTAAACACAATGTCCACTCGGAGAAACTCTTCGGGAATTGCATCTTCAGTCCTCATTTTTGGGAGTTGACCTTCCTCACGCTTTGCAAATGCCTTTCGCATGGTAGGGTTGGAAATGCCCCAGACCCAAGCTCCAGGCTTCCACGATGCTCGAAAATATGATAAACCCTCCCATTTGATAAGATAGGCCTTGTCATCTTCATCTACCATATCAGCTTTGAAGCCCGCAGTATACTCGTCCTCATCGACAGGTTTCCAAGCAATCAGGCCAGACACCTTGGCAGGCATGTCCCGGCATTCCGTACACATCCAGTTACGACAATATTCGCGGAATCGTTGATCCGCCAAGCCTTCATCATCAATGTCAACGTCCATTAGCTCGTGCCCATCAAGGCTTGGAAGATGTTGAAAATGCCAGGCTCGCCAGCAGCTCAAGCAGCGAAACATGACATTGTCGACGTTGTTGATTAAATTGGCATCTACTTCTGTGATCGGATCTTGACCGGCATTTTCTTCTCGCGCTTTTTGTTCTTGAAGCATTGTTTTGCGCTCACGCAATGGTGAACAACTTTGCCCAAGCTCGCGACAGACCTGACATTTTCCCTGGTCTGGGGCAGTATGCTCCTTTTTCCTCGCAAAGCTCACACAACGTCGGCATTGCAAAACAAAATCGTCGTCGTCGATTTTGGTGACCAAATGTTCTCGACCGTTGCGGGGGCCGAGACAGCTCTTGTGGTAAGCAAGTGTGCAACCCTGGCAAAAAATAAGCTGACCCGTAACAGGTCCATTACCACAGGATTCACATTGCTGGCAATGTCGTAGTCGGAATTCATCGTCTCGGGCAAGTGCTTTGAAGACTTCACGAGCGCCAACAGCTTTGGGAGGGGCAGGTGCTCTATCAGAGTCAGAACGGTAAATGTCATCTATGCCTGCTTCTTGCATGTTCTGCTGGTGCCTGGTAGAACGGCCAGAGCGTCTAGCAACAGAAGGTCGTTCATAATCAGAGTCATCTCCATTTATAAGTGATTGATCACGTCGTGGTCGACCACGACGCGGTTGAGCGATGCCGCGCTTACGCTTTCGGCCAGATACGACATGGGACTGAGGTATGAATCCGTCGTCACTCGAAGATTCTTCGAATTCTTCCACGACATTGCCTTTGTAGCTCAAACGCAGGTACGAAGGACCACGCACTTTCTTTTTCTCAATGGAAGCTTGGCGCCTTGATCGACGACGGAGAGGCCCTCCACTATACTCTTCAGACTCTCTGGATTCATCTGAGGAGGCGGAAATCAAATCACCGTCGCGGTTATAAGGGCCGGCTCTAGTAGACTCATCTCTACCGCGATTACGCAAGGTGATACGTGTCCCACTTCCAGAAGGTCGACCTGAGCGCCGTCTAGGGGGTGCATTGGAGAGTTCATCTTCCGATGATAGCTGTAGGTGCGTAGTATCAACAAAGTTGGTCTGTGGGGAAATTTTCTTGCGGTCTGCGCGGGTTTCAACCATATTTGAATGAAGGCTAATGTCTGACTCTGTATCCTGATCGTCGCTATATCTAGCGTTATTTGTGAAGGCTTCTAGAGCAGAACTCCCGTTTTCAAGCTTGAGGAGTATCGCAAAGGGCACCTGAATATTTCGCGCGGTTAGAAGATACGAAGATTGAGGTTTAGTGCTAGCGAGACAGTGGGAGTAATACTGATATGGGCAAAATCTTGTCGTTGAAGGATCTAGATTGAAGCCGTAATAGGAAATAAATGGGTCCCGATAGACTCACACGATCGAGTCATTCCACCAAGTGAGTAGCGAATGAGTACAAGGAGTGTAGGAGCAATACAGCCCTGAGGTGGCAGTGCAATATGCTTTCTCATTGGGCACAAGGCTTTCAAAACACCGGATCTTCTCACCTCTTCAGTATGATTGTCTCCAAACCTCACTTTGTAGATGACTTTGCCTCCGTGTCCATCCACCTCTTTCAATATCTTGCGCACCCGCTTCTCCTCATCTGCAAAAGAAACGTAACCGTCACTATCCTCATGGTCGGACAATTCGACAGCAATATTCTCCGGCGGTTGGACGGTAATATCAACATTGCTGCTGGAGGAGGTATCGGAGGTATTTGAACGACTGGGACGAGGCGAAACTGTAATTCCCCATGCGCTGGTCATACTGGCGGAAGATCACCGAAAGTAGGGCAAAGGTCTCTGGCATAGTAGCACTATCCAATAATGATTAGATGATGGATGACGGCACAAAGCTTGACACGCGAAACCGCCCGATTTCATTGTACGAATTGGAAATCAAAAGGACCTCGAAGTCAAAATTAGCCTGGTGAATGCATACAACAAGTCACGCAAATCCTCGTACCCAGCGCGTATCGAAAGAAGCAACTCGCGGTGACGAAGTAGCAGCTCCAATTGTTGTCTAGAGACGCGAGGTATTGGTTGAAGCGCGTCGATTACCTAATCCCTTCAACGCAGCTCGCAAATGTCATGCCAGGTCTTGCATATTACTTTTGCCTTCAACTTTGACCTATCCCGGGTCATGAAGACTATTTCAATCCCCTACAGCACATGTCGTTATATTGGTCCTCTTCGATATACTCCAAAAACTCTCAAATACATCTCCACATTTTCTGCAATTGGAAGAGGGCTTCGTCAGTCGAGGCAGCCGTTGCGCAGCACAAAAAGCGAACGTCTTTCCAATTTCCGCCAATCGAATCGGTCAACCCATCCTTCAACTTCCCTCAACAAAGCAAGCGTATCAAAAATCAGACGTCCAACCAACGTGAAAGGAACGAGATTTGGCCGTGATGCAGAGGAGAAGAGAATCAGAACAACACCTGATTCGCTCAATGGTGAACTTGCTGGAAAAAGGGACAATAATCGCACAAAACGAATCTCGCCTGGTAGCAGAAATGTCCCGCTTGTGCGCCGTGTGCACAAGCAGTCACGCTCCGATTGGGGAATGCCCTGTACCACTGCGGCATCAGAGTTCTTGTTTGGCTATTTCGCCGTGAAAGCTGCCCTGAAAGCCCAAAAGCGCAAATTTTATAGACTCTATCTACACGAACGAGCTCTGCGACGAGACAGCGAGAATGGTTTTGATTCTATTCTGAGGGCTGCAGAAAACTGCAATGTGGCAATCGAGTATGTCAAGGACTCCTTCCTCGCTGTAATGGACAAGAAGACCAAGAATCGACCTCATAATGGTGTAATACTAGAAGCCTCACCTCTTCCCGTTCTACCTGTTGTGCATCTCGCTGCTGTCGCAAGACAACACAGTGAGTTCACTGTCCAAGTGGACTTCCAGTCTGCCGAAGAAAAGGCTATCAATGGCACCGACCCTATTATACGATATGATGCCGCGCATTGGCGTAAT
This sequence comes from Astrothelium macrocarpum, assembly GCA_021030915.1. Classification (NCBI taxonomy): domain Eukaryota; kingdom Fungi; phylum Ascomycota; class Dothideomycetes; order Trypetheliales; family Trypetheliaceae; genus Astrothelium; species Astrothelium macrocarpum. The sequence goes on from JAGEMR010000033.1 coordinate 18,824, forward strand.
CCGTTTGTTCTCTTCTTGCACGAAATCCAGAATGAGGGCAACATGGGCGCCATCATACGTGCCGCTTATTACTTAGGTGTTGACGCTGTAGCCATTCACGACCGCTCTGCAGCATCTGTATCTGCTGCCCCCACTGTAAAGGCCTCGGGTGGTGCAGCAGAGGCGTTGCCTGTTCTACGCGTTGGTAATATCGATTCATTCCTTAGCAACAGTGCTGAGGCTGGTTGGCGCATTTTCGCCTCTGTTGCGCCTTCCGCTATTTCAGAATCAGGCCCCACCCACCAGCGTTTAGAGCTGACCACGAATCCTGATTCCCCTCTGGGATTTTCGTCTGGAAAACGCTTTTCGGAGGACAAGGGCATCGATCCTGACTTTGAAGCCCCTACGCCTACATTAAAGGACGTTGATCGTAGTGCTGAAGGCAATCACAATCATCCCCTTGAAATGGCTTCAGGTTATGAACATTACATTCCGTCCACTAGCCATCAAACGGCAAATCTGACTGGCGGTTTGGCTTCCAATCTACTTCCTGAAGCGGACAGCGACGTTGAGTCTGATTCTCCTACCTTTACATCCACACTGGATCCCTCAAATCCCCTCGCGTCGTCGGAAATCACTGAAACCGTTACTTATAAACCTTACTCTCCAACTACTCCCGCCTTCAGCCCCGTACGCCCCGAAACCTCCTCACAGTCGCCTATTCCAACTCCCAGCCTCCCGATCCCACTCAGTAATCTTGGAGCCCCAACCCTCCACTACCCTTCCCTTCTCATTCTCGGTTCTGAGTTTACCGGGCTCTCTCGTCGCATCGTTTCCAAATCCCACGCTCAGGTATACATAGAGGCTGCACGATCGCAAGAAGAGGTCGGCGTGGATAGTCTGAATGTGGCTGTGGCTGCAGGCTTACTAATGCAACGGTTCTTGCAAAGACCAAAGGGCAGAGCAAGGGTGGGATTGGGAGGCAGGCTTGGCTAGACAGCTTCTCTGTATACTATTTGTACATACTTTCTTCTTGTACGATCACATGATGTCGAAGGATTAGGTATAAAAATCGGAACCGCTAATGGGGGTCAGTGGATGATGTACCCTTTTATCTACTAAGACCGGCCTACGGCACCAAAAAAGCTTCAAAGAGGATCGCCGGGATGGTCTGTCCGAACATGAAACGCACACGGGTGCAGAAATTGGAGGGAATGATAAAGTTATATCGATGAGGAATTATGTTGTGTATTTCTACTCTCCACAGAAATCCCCACTTCAAAGATACCCAAATGTCAGCTTGTTTATTGCGCCTCTAAATCTACTAATCATGCGTCGCTGTCAATCTTTTAGTCGAATCTCTCCATCCCAGCAATTCGACCCACTCACTACAGTGTCATCTACACGATCAATTCTTCCTCACTTTATTACCTCTTCTCCCCCTTCTACCTACTCCTTTCCAACTGTTCCGCTGCCTTGTCCTTTCTCCTCGCTCATCATCTCCCATCTTGTCCGGCAAGGTCTCCGGAGGATGCGCCTCGGAGCTCTGTGTGCTCTTTTTCGTTTGAGGCTCTTCACTTTTCTCATGTGTGACGGTTTCCGTAGCATGTTTCACGCCATGAAGGACGTCGCCGGAGGTATGTGGTAGGTAATATAAGCCGACACGGTTCCGGAAAGCGGAATGCATGGGCCGTGACTCAAAGAACCCAGTGTGATTTGGCTGGACATTCTCTTCAAGAGCACCAAAATCCGTAAACCTCCCAGAGTAAGAACCTTGTGAGTTAGTCGAGTCAATAAATGAAAGCGAGTCGGTCGCTGAGGTTGAGATAGGACACTTACTTGATCGGAAAGAGTCTTTGTTTTCATCTGGATCAGAGTTCGTTTGTGCCTTAGCATCGGCGGTCACGGTAGTGCTACAAGCGTATTGGGACGAGGAGAGCATGTCGCAATCCGAAGATGGACTTGATGGTGAGAGGGCTGCTGAAAGATTTGAAGGAGGTGTCGAATCAAAATCAATGAGGAGGTCTTGCACAGTGGCTGAAGGCGTCGATGTGGGAGCTGGTGCTGCAAGTGACGGGACCTTGTTGGTCTTCTCCGCAGAACTTCGTACATTGCGAGAACTGTTCTTATTCGCACGGAGGCGAGGCAACAACTCATTACCAGCGCTCGAGCCGCCTTTTTTGCCCTGCAGCCTTTGCTTACCAAATTTCACTTGCTCCGAAGACCCCTGGCCTCGATGCGAACTGCGCCATGAAAGTCGCTGACTCGCGTCTTGGTCAAAATTTTGTGAGATTTGCTGGGCGATCTTGGGGGAACGCTCTTTGATCCACTTGGGCACACTGGAAAATCCAATGTTGATCCATTCCTCCATCGTTCCAGGAATATCGTGCTTATACAGACATCCTTGCTGAATAAAATCACATTCTCCATGTCGAAGCCAGTAAGTGCAGTATCGCTTTTTGCTTGGATCAGGTTCGATACCCGATGGTGGCAAGCGATGTGCACGATCATAGAGAGGATCCGCTCTTCCTGGTCTACCGTCTTGTTGGGCCTGTAAATTAGACTAGCAAGTTAGCGTTCGATAGATCAAAGCGAGTGGTAGATCACCTACCATGTTCTGGCTAGGGAACGTTTTTTGATCAAGTCTTTTCTTCAGAACATCAACAGAAGAGGACCTCTGCTCACAAGACCGAGACTCCCATCCGTGCTCACCTGGTGAGCTGTCTGGATATCCTGTCATTTGGCGTAAAATAGTTTTACCGTCCTCGGACACGTCTCGGTGGTGAGCATCATCTAAACGATCCAGAGCAATAGCCGGCGCAGGCTCATCTTCTAGCTCATAAGTGGACCCAGGATGGGGAAAATAGGCAACATTATGCATATGGCGTGTCTGAGATGAAGCGATTTGACGAGGGGCTCCGTGAAGCCGTATCTCGTGGGGAAGTTCATCCGCTGGGATAAGAGGAGTCAAAACACCGTTTCCACGAGTAATATACCAGTGTGTTCGAAGCTGAGGCATGTTATCACTGGTAGAGACATGGAGGTCGCCAGAATATGGCAAAGCCTTGTCAGCGCTCGGCACCTCGACAACATTCTCATGCCCACTACCATTTACCTCAGACATAATGCATGATGGCGTCGCGTCCGAAAAAACTTCGTGGTAATCTAGGCTGTGAGGTCTAATAGTATTCTGGGAATATTGCACCTCAACCCTAGGAATGCTACCAACAACGTTGAAATGCATCTCTTCAGGAGGGACCATCCTGGAGAAAACCGAGAAACTAGAATATACTTGGTGAAATCCTAGCTCGCTATAGCGTATGCCTCATGTAAAAGCGGTGGATTTGTCGTCTAAAGTCATCGAGCGAAACTCGCAGTCATATACGCCGTCAAATACGAGAAATGTCAAACGGTCAAATTCGTGCATGGTCCAACAGCTATCATGCCGTAGACGAAAACAAGCATGCATGCCGTTTCTTTGTGAGAGGAGAAAACGGAGACAAGATTTAGCTTCTGATGATAGATGAACAACCAAAATGACTGTGCTCAGATCTCCTTGTTTCCCTACATGGCCATACAGCAGTGAAGTTACGATTGTGTCAAGGTTTTCCAGAATAATGTTGGATGACTCGTCATGACAAACATAGCCGGAACATGGCAAACAACCTAAGAATCCATTGGACGGAATCATCACACTTCTCCGATAGCGCATGCAGGCTTCCGGATAATGACTAATTCGGAACCTTTCCCCTGCAGATGGCTGTTGCTCGCTTCTCCCAAGATCCTTCTTAATTCGAAGGACCAATCATAACAAAATAAGCCAGTTCACAATGGAAAGGCTTGTTGATTTCCTTGTCCCGGCAAGAGGTCATATTCGTAGAAACTAAATGGATGAAGCAAAGGTACCACAGGACCTAACCTAACTGGTGAGTCCCTGCGTCCATGTATCCTTTTGTTTCTCTTGCAGTACTTTGGACGTCAAAGCCTGAGCTCCTCTGCTAGTTGCTACCCTTGCAAGTCGCTTACGCTGCAAGGCATGCCAAAAGTCTCGTTGCTGCTCCTTCCAGACAAAGAGTTTCTCAGAAATTTCTGTGCCATAAAAGGCTAAGAGCATCGAGAATCCAACAACACCGACAGTAACGGACGCCGCAACGATCCAGAAAAGACCCTGATTTTGAGACATGTTGCGGATATCAGCAAAGTTCATGCCGAAGAAGCTGGATACAAACGACAAGGGTAGAAAGATGATGGTGACAATGGTGAAGACCAGAATGGCTTTCCCATGGTCCTCTAATCGAATATTGACAAGCTGAACAGTCCGTGTAATCAGGTTATTGCTATTTTCCCGCAAGTCTTGAAGATCCACAAGCTCTCGTTGCAGATTTTCAATCAATTGACCAAGTGGGTCAAGCTGGGTCTGGAAAGAGAGCTGTCGTAGTGTTGCATGTCCGAACGGAGTCCTGAGTGGGCCAAGAGATGCTGATGAATGGCTTTCACTACCGAGCTCAGAAGAGCTACTGTTCGAAGTAGCCAAGGAATTGACGGTGCTGCGCGGTTTTCTGCGTCTACGTCCTGACTTTCGCCTCCACGCATTTTGTAAATCATTCAGCAGGTCAAGCTGTTCCTGGATAAGCTTGATTACAATGTTTAATTCTTCTTGTATTTGAAGCAAGTCCATGAGTATTTTCGTGCTTGGCGCGCGATGAAGTCGATATTGCAATTGGTTCAAGTAACCCGCATAACGGTCGGTGAGACAGAGCATCATGTCAGACCAAGAACTACGATGAAGCATGCCTGTTGCACCATTGAGACAAGCTACTGCATGCGTAAGTGCGGTATAGTCACTCGTTTTTCTCGTAATGAAGAACGCATTCCGTATGCCTCTGAAACAGACTTCTGATACTCGATGGGCAAGTTGCAGAGGAGGGAATTTCGATTTCCATGTTTGATTACTGGAAAAGCTCACAATATGACGGTCATCAATCACCAAGATCCACAACTCATCAACATTGAGACCGGTTGGATACTGGCCATACCAACGACGAACTTTGAGATCAAGCTCCCGGTCCGTGGTCCAAGGTCGATATTTGTAGAAAACCTGGTCTTTTTCTCGCTCAGCCGTGTCTTCGAGTCTATAGAAGTGTTTCAAGATGGATCGAATGAGGTGTGAAGTAGAGCGACTTGATTGATAGCCTTCGCTCTTATCAATGTGAAACCTAAGCGGAGGCAGTTTGCCTTGCACCGTCCAGTCCAAAAAAGGAATGCTCAACAGTAAAGGCGGTTCAGCATTGTGAGTCCAATCATCTACCAAGCTCTGGAAGAAAGGGATGAAATATCTTCCATGCTTTGAAAAGCGTTCATTCTTCGAGATGCATTGTTCCAGCTGACGTATGCTTGCGCTCACGTGTTTGGGATCGCGACGCCAGTCACTGAGCGCGAAAAAACACTGTACCAAGTAAGAAAATGCAAGCAGTAAAGTATTACATGAGACAGACCCCTTCAAGATAATCAGTCTGCTTGCTTGAGATATGACTAATTGAAGGTCAGTCGGTTATCGAGTCAAGTTAGGGGAGTCCATTTTGTTAACGACTAACATCCACCGGCACTTTCTCCGATCTGGATCATCAAAGGCACTGTTCTTTGGCTTTAAGTCGCGCAGAGTTTGGAGCCATCCAAATTCATCCACCAGAGCAGTCCATTTCTGCTGCTCAATGGGATGTTGGGATAACTCAGTGACACTCAGTACGTCTCTCAATTCATTTCTGTGAAACTCGTCAGGAACAAGCTTAGACGATGGGACTTCCTCGATTTCGAGGATATCTCCTGCAGAATTCCGCCAATTGCTCAGGCCAATATCATGGACAAGAAGTTGTGCTGGTGTCAGTCTTCGCTTCTGCCAGTAATGGTCCTGACGGTAGTCGTCTGTCTTGTCGAATGACATGCTGCGCTGAAAATATATGACAGACACGCTGAGACGGCGTTCTTATGATCATGGTGGGTTGAACAGATGGGATTTTAGAGTAACCAAAGTTGCCTAGTCGTAGGTAATGTAGTTAAGCACACAAGGTGGTTACGCCACCTCGTAACGTCTAAGCCACAAATCCAACAGGGTGTTCACGGTTCAGCAGCTCAGGTACGGAGGATTGCTCTCAACCTTGGATATTTCCACTAGACAAGATTTTGCAGGATTTTTGTTTTCACTGTGTCTAACGATGTGCAATATGAAACCATTTAAATATTCTCGATCGTGTTTTCAGAAACTCTGGAGCTATCTGATGAAATTAATGCCATGACTTTCTGGGCCATTATTTCCCACGGTACTGGCCACTAAAGATGCTACAGAAGCATCTTGGATATCAAGCATTATCAAGCAAAAACCAGGAGTCTTGTTAAGCTCCTTCAAACAATCCTTAATGTAACATGAATTACTGTAAGTTAGAAGGAACCGTACTTTTACCCTTGGCTCTTCCACGTCCCTTGGCATTTACACCTCTACGAGTCTTTGATCGATTAGACGAGCTCTCTTGTAACGCCGTTGCGTTTTCCTCGGTCCACTCAAGCAGAGGTCGCGTGGGAGCTTCAATTGTTTCCGGCCGGGCGGATGCCGTCTCAGTGATGTCTAAAATGGTCATACAAAGAGCGTCTTCCTCTTCGGGCTTCTGGCTCACTATAGATCGTATCAATCAGATTCAGAGTTATTGTTCAGCCACTTGGACCAACAATGCTGGCCATCAATGAAAAGAATTGACGCACATGTACTTGAATCCAAGCAATCACCGCATCGGCGCTTCCTCGATGGCGACGATCTTTCTGTCCGAAAGTGTGTCTGGTCTTCTGCTTGCCACCGGCGGATAATTTCTTCATCTGATTTGTTGTCCATGAGGTGAAAGGATGCATGATGACTGCACCCGTCGCAACTAAACGAACCGGAGACCTGCAAAAGTTAACATGTCTACAGGGAACCGTGCTAGAAAGTCAAGAACCTTCAATGGATGAAGCATGAAACGTAAGCATGGGCAGCTTTGACTAATCAACGATTGCTTGTATTGACATGAGCCTCGAGGTGGGACATAGCCCATTTGGGTCCAAATGTCGTTTGAAGGATTTTTGGCCATTACTCAAGGTGTATGGAGGTAGTCAAGAAGTTGTCGGATCACAGCTTACGGCGGCCATGGCTGTTTGTATGTTTGTCAAGAAGCTCGACCAGGTAACACGGAGTGGGGCAACAGCAAAACGCGCCATCACGTGCTGAGCTCGGCTTCGTTCAATTTGGTGATTCGAAAATTATAGGTAACTTATCTTGGCATCCATCCGTCAACCACAGCTTTTCCTACTGCATATGCCTCTTGGCGCGCTTCTAGCGATACAAGGTTCCTTCAAATCTCATCAGCAATGCCAAAATATAAGTTCATCATGTTCCTGTCTCTGATTAAGTACCTACTGACCACTCTGCACTCTTTTGTAGGTCCCTGATGAGTCGCAAATGACTCTCTTTTGCGAGCCCAAAGCTGATTTGTGATCAAAGGCGATTATTGCGATGTATACCTCACGCACGATTCTATGAGCGTTCGCAAGGCCCACAACAGTGGCAAAAATCACTTGCGCAATGTTGTCGATTATTACCAACGTACGTCTACCTCTATCTTAACTCAGCTCTCCATACTTGTCCCCCGGATCCTTTGTTAACAGCCTATCCAGAAATCGGCCATGAGAAGGCGCAGTCTGTCATAGATTCCATTACCAACTCCTACAACGCCGAGGGTCAAGCAGGTGCAAATCCTATGCTGCAACCACCACCAGGAGGTCAATTTCCTCCAGCAGGCATGCCACCACCACCATTTCCGGGAATGCCTTTTCCCGGTCGCCCAGGTTCGATGCCACCCCCATTCCCTGGAACCCCTGGGGGTCCGCCTGGTCCAGGCGCACGTAAGCAACTTCTTTTCAAGCGCCTCAAATCCCTCTGCACACTTGCTAACATATCTAATGTAGCCAACGGTCGCGGCATCCCTCCTCCATTCCCCCCACCTAATGGTATGCCCCCCTTTCCTCCCCCAAATCCTGGCTCCAACATGTCTCCTGCTGGAATGCCGCCATTTGCCCCACCAACTGGAATGCCACCCTTTCCACCACCACCTGGAGGTCCTGGTGCGCCAGGCCCAGGGCAAGGACAAGCAGGCTCGCCACCGCCTGCGGGTGGGGGTATGCCACCGTTTCCCCCGCCGTCGGCTGGACTACCTCCATTTCCGCCTGCACCAGGAGGCATGCCCTTCCCGCCGCCTGGAGCGCTGTCGAATGCACAGGATGAGAGGAATCATGGACAAGGGCCGCCTTTGGGATACGGAGGGCCGCCAGGGCAATAAAGCGCTTGTGGCTTGTTGAGGATAAGGATTCACACATAGACGAGGAGAAAAAGCACAAGATCAAGGCTAAACTTGATATGGCGGATATCCTAGTTTCGCCGTTGCTTGGCATTTCTATCGGCGTTGCTTTGGAGCGGAAAAGAAATCTGCCAAACACTGAGTGGGTGTATCATAGTCATTTCTCAGCTTTGTGGGCTTGCTCGGCGAAGCACCAAAAACCAGTCTACATTATAGACAATGTGGTTTTAATGGTCATTATTGTTTGTCTTCCAAGGCAAGATTAGAAATTTAAATACATGTTCGAGTATTCAAGCGTCAATTGAAGATGTCTCTCTCCGTCATTGATTCATTTTTTTCGTCCCCAGCGAGAACGAATCTTTGGATTATTAGGTTTGATTATGCGTAGATATTTAGAACGATCCCTTTGAGATGAAGCTGCAGATTGACATCTTGGCTTTCGATTCCAATCGAGCTTCAGCAGATATAGAACCTGGACTACGAAAAAAAAAAAAAACTTTGAGGAATTGTGGAACCACGTAAGAATGCCAAGGTGTTCCACCGCATTTGAACGAAACAAGGCCTAACCAGAACATTGGCTGCGTCTGGCACTTGGGCCTATATACGATTATCAGAAACATTCGTTGGATCAATACGGTAACCCTATCGCCGTGCATAGACCGAGTAAATCACCTGGCATCTATAAAAGCTCAAGAAGGCTCACCGTCAAGTCGGCATCAAAAGTCGGGGAACGAGTCAACGTAGTCACTTTCGGAATTGAAACAGAACACTGAAAGGAAAAAAAAAAAGGTTGTCATGATGTGAGGCTTAAAGGCTTGCCTCGTTTCCAGTTGAATGAACAAATAGACGTGTACATAGCCCCTGTATCCAGGTAATGGCAAATGAGAGATGGTATATAGCATCCGATTCCTAAACCCACAAACTCTCCACACTGCCGACCTAGACCTTCTTTTCTATACAAAATAAAACAAAACAATCAAGCCTGTCATCAAAATCCTTTACTTCATAGCCCAGCTACAGCATCACTACCTCCTATTCACTTTATCCCATAGGCCTGTCCTTTTTTACGGCCGCGGCCGTGGACCCAAGATCTGTCGCCTTCCACCAAAGCCGATGCCTGAACCACCACGGTTCTGGTTATCCCCGCCTATCCATCCATACTGATTGACATCCCAACTCTGACCTTGCCCAGTGCCCTGCGTAGAATCTCGAGGTCTTGCTGATGTGGCTTGTTGGTCAGCCTCCCATTCACGCTGGCGTTGCCGCTCTAGCTCCTTTTCGCGCTCGAGAAGAGATGAAGACGTAGATGGATGAGATGAAGGGGGTGAGGATGCGGGGGCGGTCGTAGTGGTAGAGGCCGATGGAGAGGGACGCGCAAAGGGAGAACGCATACGGTTGGGAGAAAAGGGTGAGCGGGAGGTGGCTGTGCTGGTGTTTGTGTAAGTCGAGGACGTATTGACTGGTTTCTGGGTCGAACTCAAAGCGTAATCAGATGGGTTAGGGAGGGGGCGTGTTGTCGGCTTTTCATCATTAACGTCTTGCGATGCATCAGCTGCAACACCAGGTACTGGGAGAGGCCTTTCCGCGACAGAGAGTGGTTTTGGACCTGCTTGGGGTTTGGGAAGAGGTCGTGAAGATTGCTGTTCCTTCCAATGCTGTTGGAGGTACTCTCTTTCGTCACCAACCCAAGAATTGTCACTTTCATCGTGGTTCTCTTCTCTTGGTGGCTTCGGTGGTGGACCTCTACTACGTGATCGTGATTTTGCTCTTGGCTTGGATTTGGATCGCGTGCGTCTCTGCGGTCGTTCTTGATCTCCGCTGAGGCGCTCTTCACGTTCGAGTTGATACTGTCTCTCGCGTTCCTTGGCTTCTGCAAGCTGGCGTTCCAATTCTCGTACTCGATCGCTTTCTGCGCTACTATTGTCATTGCTTGCTTGCTCTTTTTGATATTGGCTGAGAAATTGTCCTTTCAAACTGGCATCGCTGGTAGCTCGCTTTCTTTGGGCTTCCTTTTCTATTTGTTCCTGCGCTGCCATTTCTTCTCTCTGTCGTTGTTCTTCATCTTCTCTCCATTTCCTCTCTTGCTCTTCCCATTGCTGCTTTTGCTCCTCTACTCGTAATTGCTCTTGCTCGCGTAGTCTCCGCGTTTCCTCTTCCCAACGACGCTCTTCTTCTATTCTCGCCCTTTCTTCCTCTGCGTCTCTTTCAGCCCTTTGTTGCCGTTCTGTTTCCTCTGCTTCTAATCGCAGTCTCTCTTCTTCCGCCATCTTCTCTTTCCGCTTCCGCTCTTTCTCCGCTATACTAGGTACATGAGGTCCGGCGCTGGTAATTTGTCGTCGTGCTCCAAATGAGATACCTTGATTACCTTGGCTTGCACCGCCCATATATCCATATTGATGTATATTCCAAGCGGGTGTCGTGGCTCCTTCGTCTCCCCTTCGACTCCAGCTACTAACCGGACCGGTCGGTGATCTTGTACCTCCATCCGTAGTCTTTGATGAGTTTGAATCTCCCGTCAGCGCTGGACTTAGAGTTCTGTCCCTTGCTGATCCGGTAGCCGGATTGAACGTTGAAGAGCCTTGACTTGTACCTTGTCCCCTGCTTCTACCAAAATCATTTCCGTGATAGGTACCATTGGTTGGTCCGGTTTTATCCGGGCTGATACTTCCACTGCTCCTGCCATTCAACGTGGCCGAAAACTTTGTAGGATTGACTCTACTTGCCGCTCGGCTAAAAGCTCCTAAGCATTGAAGTACTTGCGCAGGATCTTTAGATTCGTACAGATCAACAGTGAGGAAGCGATCGTGAGAAGGAAGACCAAGAGGCTGCGCCTCGCATGCTTTTAAAAAGTGTGAGATATTTTCCATTTGCATGAACGGCATGGCAGATTTTTTGAATTTAATTCCCAAACTCGGCACAGCAAGATTGGCTAATCTAGGAGTACGAGCCTATGAGTAATGGCAGTTTTGAGAATGGTGCAAGCCATGAGACTCACTTGCAAAGGGCCACACCGTCTTTCAAAGCTTCCATGAGGTCTCCGCCGGCAAGTTTCTCGCCTAATGTAGACTCAATCCACATTCTAGCACCCCTTGCCGCTTCAGGCGTATAGCGCCCAAGACGCAGCTTTTTCATGTCCTGATCAAGTGATGACACAGAAGCCATGTTTACCTACCAGGCGAGCCTCTTCAAGATGCGGAACAATCTCTGCAGCATGAATGCGCGTCACTGGCGCAAGGTTCCTCGGATATGTAAGAGTGAGAGAATCACGATCAAATGATGACGAGGATGGACGATCCACCACAAGATCGAGTTTCTCGGCGAATATGAAAGAGCGAGCTAGTCCGTAAGCAAATTTTGGAGTAATGAGATTGTGGATTCATCGGCCAAGAATGATGCAGGATGCCTCGGTGGTGGGGGAAGGTGCATTTGGAGTGGAATGAACTCTCACCAGCCACTCGCGCGTCGTCACTTCGCGTGGCGTCTTTTACTAAGTCGAAAGACCTAGTTTCCGGCCGGCCCCGGTTTCCGGCCGGCTCACCACCTTTTCGTCTCATTCCAAAATCAACGAATTTTCAACAGCAATGAATTAAATTTGAAATTCTGAGCACATAGCGCTAATTAAGCCTTTCATCTCATCTTTTTTTAGGTGATTTCGTACTTTTTGAAGCAGCGGCAGCTGGTGGATCTGCTGTTGGAGCAGCTGCTTCAACAATCGACTGTTTAATTTGCTCAATAGTAGCAAAACGCTCATTTGGATCCAATTTCACTACTCTCTGTTTGCGGCTCGCTGTTGCCTCTATTAGCTGCTGTTTGAGCTGCTTATTGGCCTGCTCCAGTAGCGCTACGTTGCCCAATGCGTTTTCTAATACCTTGCCTGATTTGGCGAACAAACACCCGGCCTGATTGCTCAGCGAAGCAGCTGAATTCAATGTACGAACAGCAATTTGAAACTCCTACTGGCTGTGAGGAGTGCTGATTGAGATGGTACGCTTTCGTTTTCGCTTTGATGGCGTTACCGGCGCCGTCAAAGTCTTGATTTTACTGAAAACAAAAGATGAACGAAGTGGTATCTCAGGATTATAAGGCACAATTCCTGCTGATTTCCATCCAGCACGAATATTCTTTGTAGTAAGGCCTTCCTGACGTGCTAAGTTATAACAATGGATGAATTGACTTTTTTTGATTGGAGTATCATCGCTCAAATGCGAAAGCTGTTCAATTTGGCTGCGGTAACGCGTCTTAACAGGACTGAAGCCACATAAATCTAATGGCTGAAGGATATGAGATGTGTGAGACGGCATAAACAGCAAATGTATTTTGAAATCAACTTTACACGCGTATATGAAATCAACGCTGATGTGGCTGCCATGGCCGTCGAGGATAAGCAGCCGGTATCCACCACCTTGAGGACGTGTTACTGGCTCGAATACACGCGTCAGCCAGTGATATCCTATCTCATTCGACGTCCAGCCATTTTATGAGATAGTGTAATACCAGGTCGGTATCTCAGTTGCCGTAAACCATTGCGTTTGCAGCTGTTTTCCTTTGAATATAATAAGTGGATCAATTTTGAAGCCAACAGAACTTACTGTCTCAATAATTGAGACCCATTCTCGATTCTGTGATATTTTTGAATAAGCCTGGTTCTTATTTGATTGAGCGAATACCATGAAATTCATACAAACACCTAGGCCTAGGCCATGCTCGTCCATATTCCATATATTCTCAAGCCGAATATTTAACCGTTTACGCGTCTCTTCCACACAGATAAGAAACGCAATAATTAGATCCGGTGACGCGTTTTCGACTCTTTTGGCATCCAGCTTTCGTCCTATCATGGAAGCAATCTCCGGATGCCTTTTATTGAAGGCTGATATCCATTTCTTTCCAGGTGGCTGATCATCTCCATTGGCACGCATCATTCGACCAGCCATTTCGCGAAGCCGGGCATGGCTAGGAGGGCAGCCACGGTCGTCCTCTTCAATAATCCATTGTACGAGCATATTCTCCTGCTGTGGAGACAGCCGCTGTTGAAACTCATGAGATGTGTGGGCATTTTGGTTGCCTCGGAGTCGCATTTGGAGCGTGCTTCGGGTGACGTCCCACGCCTTAACGGTGGCATTTATTGATGTAAAAACTCCATTTTCGTAATCAGCGACGGCAGAAGCTTATTTTTCTTCGCGATCAGCCATTTTGAAGCGTTGTGGTGGGTGGTGGATTGAATTTCGTAAAAATTTGAAATGAGATGGAGCGTTTGTGGGCCGGCCGGAAACCGGGGCCGGCCGGAAACTAGGTCTTCCGACTTATCGTCCATCGCCATGGATTGCCTGCCGTGATTGCCTTTGTCAAATCTCGGCATGTCCACGTCCTCAAATCCAAGTTTGTTCCGACGACTCTGGTTCAAATGGGCCAGTCTAAAGCTGCCATGGCGGAGAAAGTGGTTGTGTGGTATGTAATCTCGCGTAGCCATAAAATTGTAATACATGTGAACACCATATCTGACTTGACATTCTAGGTGCCGATCTCCAGGGTAATACATTTTGGGAGTTCAAAGATGCTCTTCAGTCCAATCGATTTCGTCGCATCGTTCGCTACAACCGAAAAGCACATTACGCAGACGTCCAAATATCTCCCCAATGGATTCAGTGGCTGCGGCAGACTCGGAGCGAAGCTCCAACTATTCTTGAACAGCAACAGGATGTGTTGCGACAAGCTCAGATGAGACAATTAGCTGCAGCGGCCGACGAGCGATGGGCCAGCATCCCTAGATATATAGATTCACCCAAATCTCAACAATCTCGGCCGACAATGGAACCAGGCTACGAAGGCGACCATCAGAACAACACTGGTGCAGACGTTATCGGGGCAAAAGGGCAGCAGCCGGAATCGGTCGAAAAAGTAGCAGGAGGCGAGAAAGGACTGGTAGAAAAGGGCAAACCAAGAACAGCAACTGAGCAATCCGCGAATTCAGAAAGGCAGTCAACAAGTAGAAAACGAGACAGACTGAAAGATTCTGAAAATCCGTGGACAAAAACGGGAGGTGGTGATAGCTGGCAGCCACAGAGCTGGGCACCTGGAGTTGCACCGCGACAATAGTGCATTAACACGGTAAGCTTTCAGTGTCAAAGAATTGATATTCAGACCAATCTCCACATTCTTGTAGCTACTACTTTTTCTAGTGTTAGACATTTGTAGTTGTACCGAGACGCTTTGACTAGAGTTACGCCTTACAAAATCGTATGACGTCTCCTTTTAAAGCTCATCATTCTTCCTAAGCCTCAGATTGCTCACACTCCCGGGGCCTTGCCTATTACAGTTCTGATCATAGTCTCTCTGGTTTTATACTTTTTAATGGATTCCATTCTATGGCTCCACTGTATATAAGATGGACCGCGTATAGCGAGCCAATGAGGTTGTCTGGATTGTCCCATTTATACGTAGGAACAGACATTTCTGGCAAACGCAACGCACACTTGAGGTGGTACTCTGATTCGAAAATTGGAGATGACAGCCCTATTTCAGACCTACCAGGACCCGAAGACGTCCTCACGTTCACCATCAGTTATCTCTTCCACACAGTCGTTGCTCAAGTCCGTCCCCAGTCAAATTTATCTGATTTCCGCATTCTATCTTCTCAGACTTTCTTACCTGCGTTGAAAGCAGTTCAGTCTTTACTGCAACCTATTTTTTATGACATGGCAATCCCATTCTCGGCACTTGTCAGCAAATTTTGCAAGCCTCGCCGCCGTGCAAATTGCGATTCTTGCGATACAGAGATGCTCCATCATATGAGGAAAAAACGCCAGCGAAAAGGCTCAGAGCCTTTGGCATTCTCTCAAACGATAGTGTCCCATCTCTACACGAATCTTGTGTCACGACTCAAGCGCAGGATATCTCTTTACACCTCAGAGATTGGCCTCGCCATAGCCTACGGCCACAATGCAAACAATGTGAGATATCCAAGGTCCCTAACAGAATACACAGTTCTGCATTCTTGGACCAGTTCAGAGATTGTGTCGATGGGACGGTTATTCGCGAGCGGAGAGACTCTGTGTTTGAGCAGTTGTTGGTAAAAGTGCCTAAAAATGAACACAAGTCAACGTATTGATGTCCAGCAGATCAATCCGGCTAACACTGTCTTCAATACAGCAGCTTTGTAAACGAATTCAGTCTATCGAGAAATAGACGATGTCCAATTCTTTTGGCCTAACTTTCCGTCTTCCAGTAACTGGACTACTTGGTCAGGCAATGTAGTAAGGCCTTATTGGTATCATAAGACTAACCCGAGAAGTGTGTGTGTTCTGCTATTCGCTGGAATTGTAATGTTGGAATTTGGTGGGATCTTTTCACGAACAATTCAATCGATGAGTCGAGCCTTTCTGCATGCGTTTCGGATTCGATGCCCACAAATCAAAGCACTCTCAATCATCAAAAGAACTGCTCGAAGTAGATTCAATAAAACTAGAAGCACCTTGTAGTGTACGCAATAGAGAGGAATTCCATCTTGAACTGGACTGCAAGTCGATCCCGTCCATAGCAGCGGCAAGCGTGAGAAGGATTACTTTATCCAGTCAGTAAATTTAGAATATCGTATCCTCACGGGAGCAATTGGAGAAAAGAAAAGAAAAATCAACAAGATAATTCCAGAAGATTCGAGAGTTAGTTGCAAGATTGGGCTGCTTGAACAGATTGACAAGTCTCTTCATCATAATCTTCAACCTTTTTGCGTTGATGCTTCATTTCAATTAATCCATGTAGTCGCATGGGCACTTGGATTTCTTATCCTTCTAATTTTCGTACGGTGCAACAAGACTATCTATCTTGGATCCAGGCCGACCAACTCATATTCATTCAAATCAGTGCCAGTCATTCTATCGATGTCTGTTCGACTCCTTATTCGTGAACGTGTATCTCTCTCCCTCTTCGAGATTGGCGTCTTCATGGTCACAAATATGTTTCTCACCCGTCCCAAGCTTGCTTATACGTAACGAAGAGATCATGGATTGCTGCGGCTTCTACACCTGTAATATTTCATTTTCCCAATTATCCTCTAGGCGTTGATATACCTCGCAACGTATCATATAATCGAACCTTTAAGATCCCATGTTCTACTTTGCTTGCTTATCTTGGCGGATTTGTGATAGCTCGTCAAACGCTTTGAAGATTCAAACGAGGTTTTGATCGCTGATTGTTCGAGATCGTTTTGTACAAAGTAGCTTTTTCTGCATCACTTTACCGGAAGCACGCTTTTCCCGAAGAAGATAGCAGAATATAGACAATCAGATTTGCCAAGATTCGCGTGAGAAAGAGCTATGACATGATGGTGTCAAAATGAGTACCATCCGAAAAAGTATCATTTCATGTCGTACTGTAGTACACCCGGTGGACGGAACGATCATCAGTGTGACAAAGTTCTGAATAGTACTTGGTAATCTAAGCGATCATAGGGTAACGTCTATTGAACGATAATTTCCATGACGTGCTCTATTTTCGCGTACAAGATCAATGATGTCGGTGTTGTTGAAATGTAGTTGCGTCATTGTTTGTCGGAGCTACAAAAATTGGCCCGGGAAGCTGTCAAGAGAACCCTCAAATTGTTCGGGGAAGCTACAATCGAGCAAATTCGCGTGTCAAAACGTAGACCCCTCTCGAAAATGTTCACACGTTCTTCCATCCTCCTTAGATCAGCCACTGCACTTTGTCAATCATCAAAAATCTCAAGCCATCAGAATCTTAATTTGTTACGAACTCAACAGCCCACAGCATCCATGGCAACCCAATCTGCGAGTGAAACCATTTCAGAGACCATGAAGCAACAAGGTGGTTCTGCCAAGGGCTCCACTGCTGCAGAAATGCAATCTCAGGTTAGCACCATTCCCTTTTCACCTCAAGTTGGCCTCTTTTCACTTTGAGAACGAAATTTGCTATTCGTCACTTCTCTTTCCCAAACAAGATATTGCATCTAACATTCACCAGGTAGCTAAACAACGCAATGCTGAGCTTGCCGAGGAGCAAGTTGCCTCCAAACTCGAATCTGGCGAACCCATCGACCCTTCCGAAGCCCGCACCGTCCAATCCCGTGAACAACGTGCTATGGGTGGCCAACGTCCCCCGGCTGGCTCCATTGCAGCGCAGGCCCAGTCTGTAGCTGATAAAGAGAAGAATTTTGAGCAAGCTGCTCAGGAGGTGGGCGGAAAGATGGCAAGCGCCCCGTATGTAGATTGAACCCTATTTGCCTCTTTGTAATTGAAACTGACATGTTTTATGTAGCGAGGCGGTTACCAAATCCGACGCCCAGTACCTTCAATCCCGTGAAGCCCGTGCCGTTGGCGGCGACAGTATTCCTGCAGATAGTCTCGCGAGCTCTGCCCAACGCGTCGCGTCAGCCAATGAACAGGAGGGTCCCGCTGCTGGTCAAGAAAACCTCGACCGTGCTACGCAGTCGCATGCGCAAAAGGTGCAGAATTTCCGTGACGTGGTGAACATGGTTGGGACCAAAATGGCGCATGAGCCTGAGCATGGTACGTTATCAAATACTAGCACATTCAAGCAAGATTTGTGGCTGAAGTTCTGTTTGCTGATTTTATTGTGTAGTGACAAGAGAAGATGCCAATCTCTTGCATTCGCGTGAGCAGCGTGCCCACGGACAAACAGAAAAAGGTGGAATTACATCCCAAGCGCAGCATCTCGCTGCAGAGAACGAGGGCAAGACCGCCGCTCGGTAGAGGTGTTTCATAACTTTAGCAAGTGTCCACATCTCAAGCCGCACTAAATAATATGGTATCAAGTCAGGAATTAGGCGTCATCATGTAACATAGTCATCCCGCGTACTTTGCTCATGGGCAATCAACACTTTCTCGGTATTGCATTCTCTTGGCGTTGAGGAATACATTTGCTTCACCTTGCGATCATGGGATGATATGATTCAGGAAGATGGCCACAACATGTATATTAGCAGCGCAGCATGATTGCATTCACGAAACCAATGTCATAGGATCATGTAGATTCCACAGGTAGTGATAATAGTGTTCAGTCCGGTCACTGATAGCAAAAGAACCAAGGCGGTCCCGAGTCTACAAGACCGATGAAAGATGGCTGATTCGAAGTGAAGGTCGAGACAAACAATCAACAAAACGACCGATAGGCTTGCATCATATTATGGTTGGAAAATAGAAGATCCTGCAAGCAAGTTATGGGGACGTGCCGAATGCGAGAAGATATATATCTAGCTCGCACGGAACACGTTCTCAACGACCTGCCAAGTTCGATTAGCGTCGCATTCCGCGTGAGATTACGTGCACTCTACCACGTTCAAACTCGTCAACGCATTCAATTTCATAGTCCACAGAAGCCATGAGTGAGTTAGGATTTGAGATAAACAACTTTCAGCCGTATGGTCTTGCAAGGACACCCCGGAAGGTCATCTTTTAGTTTTCAAGTAAAGGCAACAAGGAGTTTTGCAGAGAGCTATACCTTTATCCGTTGAACCCAAACATGCCTGGACCTCAAAATCCCAAACCTACTAATCCATGCTTAGATTCTTGCAGGGTTAAGCACAATTTGACGGCCACTGTGGAAGAGCGGGGTCTATTTCATTGGTCTGGAAATTAAGATCTGGCTACTTAGACTCGATGAGGCAAGTCAATCATTAACAGCCTTCCTCTTTGGGTCAATTTCAACGTAGATTCTCGATAATCTCGTAGTCTTTTCGAGCGGGAACTGCATCTACAAAATCCATATAAATTTCGGGAATTTCTTTGTAAACATGTTCCGTTTCAGGGAGCTCTTTTTCGTGTGGGCATCGTTCTGACAAGATGGCACGCCTTCTCTTGTTTTGGTGCTTCACTTCCATTGCTTTTGCTCAGAATAATGAATCATGGTCACTCCCTCCGCCAACTTTTGCAGCCGATGGGGCTCCGCTCTGGGGTGCTGGAGCGTGGCCAGCGTCAACCGCAGGAACGCCGCTCGTACCTCAAGCTGCTGATTCAGAATTGATCGATATGGTTGCTCAAATTGATCCATCTCGAATCCAAAACATCGTTCAGACTCTAACCAATTTCGGTACAAGGCATACGCTTTCTACCCAGACAGATCCTACACGCGGTATTGGAGCTGCACGCGACTGGATAGCAAAGGAAATGAGGGCATTAGCCGCACCTTCGAACGGATCAATGATTGTCACAACACCGTCGTATATCCAGCCAGTTGCAGACAGGATTTCATTTCCAGTCAATATTACAAATATCGTGGCCACTGTGCAAGGTTATGGTGAACCAAATCGTGCATATGTCGTTACTGGTCATTACGACAGTCGGAGACTGGACATCATGAATTATACTGCAGATGCTCCAGGTTCCGATGACAATGCGAGTGGCGTCGCCGTGGTGATGGAAATGGCCCGTATTTGCGCAAACAAGAAACCGTATGCAACCATGATCTTTGCGGCGGTAGCTGGAGAGGAACAAGACCTTTACGGATCAAACTTTCTAGTAAGCTGTCAAGGAGCACTTTTACGATAGAAATGTCTGACAGGCACAGGCGCAATCTCTCAAGAATGCATCCGTAGATGTGGAAGCGAACCTGAATAATGATATTGTCGGTACTGGTAGCAATGAACCCTATGAATCCATCAATGAGAATACCATTCGTCTTTTCGGTGCGGGAACAAACTACATCACCAATACATCTATAGCTGATGTTATGATTTCTATTGGGGGAGAAAACGATACACCAGCACGAAACCTGGGTCGCTTTGTTCAAGAGGTCAATGAGGGTGCCGTCGCAGCTACCGACATGCAGGTTGCTCTAGTGTACCGAGCAGATCGATTTTTCCGCGGTGGAGACCACGAATCCTTTTTATCAGCTGGCTTCCCAGCCGTTCGTTTCACCGAACCCAACGAAGATTTTCGGCACCAGCATCAGGATCCTCGTATCCAGAATGGGACGTTATACGGAGATGATATCCAATTTGTAGACTTCAACTACACAGCGCGTGTTGGTCGTGTGAACCTTGCAGCAATGTGGAGTATCGCAAATGCACCGGCTTTACCAACTAACGTGACCTTTGATGTCATAGTGGGAGAGCCGGCTGCCGCTGATGATACACCAGTCGAGGATCTCTCCAACGAGACACAATTTTACTGGCAAATGCAGAATGGTACGCTTCTGCAAGGATATGAGATTGTGTGGCGTCCTTCAAGCCAGCAGCAGGTTTGTGCAATCCGCCCAAGATAATTGATATCGACGCTAATGTGACAAAATAGTGGACACACAGCTTGTATGTCGGTATGGTAAATCAAGTTAGGGTCAATCTGTCAAAAGACAACGTTGTATTTGGGCTTAGGGCGGTGGGCACAAACGGGAAGAAGAGTCCGGCTGTGTTCCCGTTGCCCGATCCAGCTGAATACGGTCCTTACTAATTTATAGTTTATAGCTTCTGAGTAGCTGAAAAAAGTAACACATCTCAAATTCTAAACTCAAAATCAACCTCAAATTTAACCTGAACCATCTGTTAACTGATCGGAAAAACACTCGGCCGACATTATCCAAATCCAGACTGCGCCCTGCCCTTTTAGTCGCTCCTCATTCTTTGAACGCCTTTGCCTACATGTCTGCGAATGGCGATAGGATTAGGTATGCAACGCCGCAACGTTCAAGCATAATCCTCTCTACCGTGCATGCTGATGCTGCTGGATTGAGTAGGTTTTGTACATTAGTGAGCTGCAGCCGAGTATCCGAGGAGCCTTCGAGAACATCACGCGCAAGGTCCGTAAGCCTCCGTAGGCCTTATTCTAGTAGTTGTGGCCAATCCGGTATGTCGCTGTGTCCAGATTATGCACGGTTGTATGGAAATGCAGCGTGGCTAGCGCCGATCACCCGTGGCTTCTAGGACACGGTCCACCCAATCGATAAAAGCTTGCAGCCATGTCGACAACAGCAACTCAATCTCGGACACGAAGATCTGACCTAGAATACACAGTGGCTGACAAGCCACCACACAAGCTCAACAATGCGCTTGTTACTCTATATCTCATGCTTTTGTCGTTGACCGCTGGTCGTACGAGTTTTCTCTAGTGCTCTGCATGGCTGGCCTAACTGGACATCGAAACCAAGAGGCCGGGTGGGTGAAACAAGGAACAGCACTCAAACACTTTCTAGGGTCTGAGACAAGAATAATAAGCTCACATCGATTAACGAACGGCGATCCAGCACGGTCGCGTGCTAGTCCGTCCACAGCCATACAACTGATGTCCCGATTTTGACGGGACACTGCAGCCATGCGGCGCGTGCGTCATCTTTGCACGCCGGTCAGGAAGACGTCGTGCACCGTTCGAGAAAGCTGCAGCTGTTGGAGCAGGGAGCGTCACGGAACTGTCTCAACCCGGGACACGCTAACGATTAAGCTTAGTCTGTTAGCTCGAGACTAGCGTCGTCGCCAAAGCTGCGACACTTTTTCGACATGACTGCCCCGCTCCGTGCTGATGAGACGAAGCCCTTTGATTTCCTTCTTCCGTCTGAACCGATCATGTCGCCAATGTCATCCGGAGCAGCTACGGTCGTCTGCATCCATCAAGGCAGGATGCGCATCTGTCCGGTGCAGATGCTCCTTTCTGCTTCCAGCCGCCGCCCTGTCCCGATGCGCGCCAGACATTGGATGCTGTGATTTTGTAGCTCTCTGATATATGAAGCTGCCCTATCCATGGTAGGCTCCGTCTTCGTCCACGGCGCACTCCTATACCCATTTCGTCCCTCTCTTCCAGATTGGTGTTGATGACATGGTCCATTATTCCCTCTCGGCATTTTTCCTATGATACTATGATACATACCTTTCCATTCTAGGCAACCACCAACGTTATTGCCTGTTTCCTAGCTGTCATAAAGCCTTGCGTCCGGGTGGTTTGAGCGCGCTTCAGAATGGAGAAACATCTTCGAGAGCCTCTTCTATCACCAATCATACACCCTATGGGTCCGTAAGAGCCACTGGTCTCTGCAAACAAGTTGCTAAATCATCAAAGCGTCCTTTGCCTTTGCTCGGGAAGATAGAGGCGGTAAAAGGTTCCCGCAGGCAATAGCGCATCGCGGGTACAAGGCCAAATTCCCAGAGAACACACTCAGGGCATTTGCCGGCGCTGCAGAAGTTGGAGCGCATGCGGTCGAGACGGATCTCCATCTTTCAAAAGATGGTGTCGTTGTCATCTCTCATGTAAGTGTGGTGATTGAATTTACATGTGACTGAACCTAAACAAGCGCGCAGGATGCGAATCTTAAACGCTGCTATGGCAAAGAGCACAAGATAATCGACTGCGATTGGAAGTACTTAAGCACACTCCGAACACTCAAAGAGCCCCACGAACGTATGCCTCGACTGCTTGATCTTCTCGTCTTTTTAAAGAAGCCTGAATATCGGCATCTATGGGTCCTGTTGGACATCAAGGTGAGCATCGCCTGTCAAGTCGTTGTGATTGTTTGAGCTAACCGGGAGCAGATTGACAACGATGCAGATGATATGATGCGTCTCCTCGCTCATACAATTGAGCAAGTAGAACCGGCCGAGGGCTATCCTTGGCATAAGCGTATACTACTCGGGTGCTGGACCGTAAGCTTGCCTTGTTCTTCATACTTTAAGTCCGCTAATTGATTTTGTTCTCAAGCTGAATTACGTTCCTCTCTCCGGCACATATTTACCCGACTTTCCCATTACCCATATCGGAGTCTCGATACCTTTTGCACGGAAATTTCTAGCCTTTCCAAACTGTGCATTCAACATGTTGCTGCCTATGCTCATCGGTCCTATGGGTACCAAGTTCATGAATCAGCTGAGAATTCTACAACGGCCCATTACTGTTTGGACAGTAAACGACAAGGCATTGATGGCCTGGGCGATCAAGCATGACTTGGACGGTGTAATAAGCGACGATCCGAATACATATTTAGAACTTTGCAAGCATTGGGATGACGAAGCAAAGAAACCGAATCTATCGGTCAAGCTATTATTTACAGCCTTATGGATACAGATCCTTATTTTCT
Organism: Astrothelium macrocarpum; assembly: GCA_021030915.1. NCBI lineage: Eukaryota > Fungi > Ascomycota > Dothideomycetes > Trypetheliales > Trypetheliaceae > Astrothelium > Astrothelium macrocarpum. Next base: position 42,208 of record JAGEMR010000033.1, read on the forward strand.
TCTTGGGTCCGTGGTTCTATTGGTGGAGGAGTAGGAAAAGTCGACGCATAGGTCAGACAAGGACAGCCACATAATGATAGAAATGGGGATGAATGCATGATTAAAGTGCTTTTCGGCGTTTGGAGCGAATAAAACGCAGAGCTTAGATACCATTATGTATTCCGTAGAGCATCTTGAATTACGACTTGTACTATTAGTGCTGATTTGTCAAATATTGCTCATATTGCTTTTGATCGAATTCCGGTAGCGAAAAAAAAAAAAAAGGCACGAGGCTTTGCTCTTTCCTGCCCGCTCACCAGCCGTCTCGGTTGCTGACGTACTAGTCTAGCTCACATGTTCCATCTCTTAACCCCACACGTAACCCCACTTTAAACGCGTCCAAAAGTCGCGTTACCAAGTAGCTTTGCGCCTTCTCTCACTGTGACCTCAGTCCATGGGTGAAAATGCCGAGGTATTTGCAGGATTTGTTCAATCAGAGTTGCGATAGACCTGACAAGGAGACTTAGAGAAATAATAACGATCCAAGCCGGCCAATGTGGTAATAATGGTACGCATTTCCTATACAATTACCCTATAACGGATCCACAAGTGGCGAATGCGCGCCCATGTGTCCATAATCAATAATGCTGATGCTTTTGATATAGTCGGAAGCCAATTTTGGCAGCAATTGTGTCAAGAGCACGGCATTAGTCAAAACGGGAACCTGGAGGACTTTGCTACCGAGGGTGGAGATCGAAAGGACGTCTTTTTTTATCAGGTTTACCAGCCTTCAACAATTAACAAACTACAAAACGCTGATCAGAGCTTGGAAAGTCCGATGACACTCGATATATCCCGCGCGCCATTCTGCTTGATCTAGAACCAAGAGTATGTATCTCATTCGTTCGAGATAGAAACATCTCTCCATGATGGCAGAAGCGCTTCGACTGAGTGATCAAATTTGGCATCCTCGCTGACGTCAAGTTCGATTCGAAACTAGGTTATAAACAGCATACAAGCAGGCGCATATAAAAACATTTACAATCCTGAGAACTTCTATATCCATAAAGATGGTAGTGGAGCGGGTAACAATTGGGCAGCAGGGTATAGCGTGGGCGAACATGTGCACGAAGAGGTCATGGACATGATCGATCGAGAAGCTGATGGCAGCGATTCACTTGAGGTACGGACCGAAATTGCTCAAACTCAATAGGACGACGAAACTAATGCAGATTCACGTCATAGGGATTCATGATGCTACATTCCATAGCGGGTGGAACTGGATCTGGCCTGGGAAGCTATTTGTTGGAACGACTCAACGACCGATTTCCCAAAAAATTGATTCAAACCTATTCTGTCTTTCCAGATGAAGGCGATGTCGTAGTCCAGCCCTACAACAGCCTTCTTTCCATGAGGAGGCTAACACAAAATGCCGACTCTGTTGTAGGTTGATCCCAATCAATGACAACCTAGCACCAGAGCTGAGTCCGTATAGGTCGTTCTCGACAATGGCGCCCTTGCAAGAATAGCAGCAGACACGCTGCACGTGCATAAACCGTCCTTTGAGCAAACAAACCAACTCGTTAGTTCATGTCCATTGCAGAAAGCGCAGCATTGACACGATCCACTAGGTTTCCACCGTAATGTCCGCTTCTACAACCACCCTTCGATATCCTGGCTACATGCATAACGATCTTGTCTCCCTGGTTGCTTCACTCATTCCCGTTCCCCGCTGCCATTTCCTCATGACCTCCTACACTCCATTCACAGGCGAAAATCTCTCTCAGGCCAAGACAGTGCGCAAAACGACTGTCCTCGACGTCATGCGTCGCCTTCTACAGCCCAAAAATCGCATGGTTTCAACAAACCCTTCCAAAACCAGCTGCTACCTCTCCATCCTCAACATCATCCAAGGCGAAGCCGATCCCACTGACGTGCACAAGTCGCTCCTCCGTATCCGCGAGCGTCGGCTTGCCACCTTCATTCCTTGGGGTCCTGCGTCAATTCAAGTGGCGCTGACGCGCAAGAGTCCTTATACGCAGACTCTATCGAGCCCACGTGTGTCCGGATTGATGCTGGCCAACCACACCGGCATCGCAACGCTGTTCAAGCGCATCCTGGCACAGTACGATCGTTTACGGAAACGCAATGCCTTTTTGGAGCAGTATAAGCGGGAAGAACCATTTCGGGACGGGCTTGGCGAATTTGATGAGGCGCGCAGTGTGGTGGCTGAATTGATCAGGGAGTATGAGGATGCAGAGGGTGAAGGATATCTGAGTGGGGAAGGGATGGGTATCCAAGATGGCGCCGAGACTGGAGGAGCTGCAAAGGAGGGATGACGGAACGGGGAGGTTTGACTGATTAGTGAACTTCAAAGGTGTTTCGGTGCACAGTGGGAGGGGTTAGTATGTGGTGTGAATGGGTCAAATAAGGACAGGCGCTATGCTGCATCATCAAATGGTTTTTACGAATGATCTCCTTTCCGTTAAAAAGACGGACTTTAGGTTTCTTGATTGGTCGAGGAAATGATTTGATGCCTCAGATGATGCATTAGAGCACAGGAATTTGAGAAACCTTTGTTAGGAAAAAACTCCCCATAGCCGATTTTAGGTGTTTCGTTCTCACGCTATCAGCGTATGCACACAACAATGAGCTCGCAGATCGACACTTCTGAGACGTGCATAATCGTTTCTAGTATAACGAAAGTGAAGAAGTCGGGGACCCAATCAACGTTGAGAAGCATTTCTGCACCAAGTTGGGAAGAAGGACCCCACATTTGAGCGAATTGCCGGTGGAGGGGTATCATCATCATTATCGTCATTAGAGTTCCATGGTACCAACTGCTAAGGCTAAAATTTTACATCACACTGCACTTTTATTTTTCTTCGGCTTGGATTTAGAATCCGACGAGCATTTCTCCCATACTTAATAATACAAAGATTGACATCCCGAGCTTTTTAGCACCAGCATCCTCATCATGTCCACTGTTGGAAAGGTGCCTCTCTCCTCTGCCCCACTATACATAGCCACGTCATTTACTAATTAAATTTCCACGCGACAGCCCATCACCTGCAAGGTCAATACGATTCGCAAAACGCAGAGAATCGGGAAATTGATTTTGTGAACAGGCTGCTGTCGCCTGGGAGGCTGGCAAGGACCTTACCGTCGAAGACATCGAAGTCGCCCCTCCAAAAGCTCACGAGGTTCGGATACAGATATACTATACCGGTGTCTGTCATACAGGTCAGCATTGCTACATGCATGTAGATTAATGTACCAGGAAATACGCCTAACTCGTCGATAGACGCATATACACTCTCGGGTAAAGACCCTGAGGGCGCTTTCCCTATTGTTCTCGGGCACGAGGGTGCAGGCATTGTAGAGTCCGTTGGCGAAGGTGTGGAATCCGTAAAGACAGGCGACCATGTTGTGGCGCTCTAGTACGAAGTTTTCTCTTCCTTCTTGCATCCCTTCTAACATAGCATTTCCAATTCATTTCTCTGACACTTTGTATCGATTCTCCCCTCCCTACCCTATCATCCTCTGACCCGATTCACGTGTAGTACTCCCGAGTGCCGCACCTGCAAATTCTGCGCATCCGGCAAGACGAACCTCTGTGGCAAGATCCGCGCTACCCAAGGCAAAGGCGTCATGCCCGACGGCACTTCGCGCTTTACCTGCAAGGGCAAGTCACTGCTGCATTTCATGGGGACTTCAACGTTCTCCCAATACACAGTTGTGGCCGACATCTCAGTCGTTGCTGTTACGGACAAGGCGCCCATGGACCGTAGTTGCCTGCTCGGCTGCGGTATCACGACAGGATACGGCGCCGCGGTGATCACAGCAGGCAAAAACGGCGTAGAGAAAGGAAGCAATGTCGCGGTTTTCGGGGCCGGATGTGTTGGACTGAGCGTCATCCAGGGGTGCGTAAAGAATGAGGCGTCGAAGATTATCGTAGTGGATGTCAATGATAAAAAAGAAGAATGGGGCCAGAAATTTGGCGCAACGGATTTCGTAAACCCGACAAAGCTGAAAGAAGGCGAGACGATCCAACAGCGTCTAATCGAAATGACGGACGGCGGATGTGATTATACATTCGATTGTACTGGAAACGTTCATGTTATGCGGAGTGCGCTTGAAGCCTGCCATAAGGGATGGGGCGAGAGTGTCATCATTGGGGTGGCAGCGGCTGGTCAAGAAATCAGCACAAGGCGTAAGTCTTTTTGAGGTTTCACACTCCTCTCTTCCCCTTTTCACTTGAATTTGATTGTATTAGATGCGTCGCAATTCGTTAATTCTTTGGGGAACAGCATTCCAGCTCGTCACGGGCCGCGTGTGGAAAGGATGTGCGTTTGGCGGTGTAAAGGGTAGAACCCAAATGGGTAGCTTGATCGACGACTATTTGACCGGCAAGCTCAAGGTTGACGAGTTTATTACCCATCGACAACCACTCGACAAGATTAACCAAGCGTTTTCCGATATGAAGGCAGGTGACTGTATCCGATGTGTTGTGACCATGAAGCAATAGAACTTGGTGGGTGGACAGAACGCAGATCAATTTGCAAATCTGCCTGAGCGATAGCACCTCGTGTTCTAGACCACTGGAAAGTCTTATGGTTCTTGACTGCCGATGACTTTGGCTTTGATAATCATAGTATCTTTCACCAAAATAGCATATACCAGACTGAAATCAGGTCAAAGTTTTGTTCTTGCACGCAGCATACTAGCAGGTGTTGCGCAATTGAGGATACTCTTCTTCGTGTATAAATATGAGTCCCCAGAACCAGACTCACCACGAACACAAGGATGAGCTTGCGACCTCCAATTGATACAAGGTACTGACGGAGGATTCCGTTGAGTCTAGCTGCATTGCGGTATCCAAGTGGACTGTGTACACATACGGAGCTTTTGGATTATCCGGATTGCTAATATCGTTCTCCATCGTCTCTAAATCAGAGCGGAAGCCAGGTACTGATATCCAAGCATCGACGATCATGATAAGTAAAGAAAGGTTCTGCAACTAGGTCGGGCCTGTCATAGAATCCATCTACGTCTGAGCACAGGCCAATGTGTATGTACTAGTGTACTAGTGTACTACATAACATAGTACAAGTTCCCCTGTTTTTCAACGTCTCTTCTTTCCTACTCCAATCTGTTCACCATGTCTTATCCGTCTGGGCCGTTGGGCGGTCGCCGTAAGTTCGTCAATCTTCGGGTCCGCCGACCAGCTCTCTGATCCACAAACAAGCTTTCAACCACAAGTCAAGCAGCGATGCCGAAACTGAATACGATCGGCTTCGGGATCTGGCCCGCCAAGAACATGGAAAACAGCAGTCATGTGCCGCTCAGGTTTGTCTTCATTATAGCATTTGAATTCTTGCAGGTGCCAATCTTTCAAAATAGTCACATCAAGCATACAAGCACGGAGACAAGGCAGCAGCACACCAACTGTCAGAAGAGGGCAAGCGCCATGCGCAGATGATGGACCAGTATAATAAACAAGCTTCGGATTTCATTTTCAGAGAAAACAATGCTGAAGGTCGAGTCACAAGTGATACAATTGACCTTCATGGACAATTCGTCGAAGAGGCCGAGCAGATACTAGAGCAGAGGATACGATACGCCCAATCCACGGGACAGACGCATCTCCACGTGTACGTCTTGACCATTTCGTCCCTAGATTGTCTTCGTAAACTAAGGTCGTCAAGCATTGTTGGAAAAGGGAATCATTCACCCAATCACATCCAGAAGATCAAGCCGCGTGTTGAACAGATATGTAATGAGCTGGGCCTCTCCGAACAAACTGAGCAAAATGAAGGTCGCATTTACATTGACCTCACCGGTGGACAGGCCCAGATGCCGCCGGACACTGCATACCATCCTCAATACGAAGGACAACAGCAGTACTACGATCAGTACGGTGCAGCACAACAAAATCAAAACGACCAACTGGAAGAGGCTGTAAAGCAAAATTTGCCCAAGCTCTTTCGAGCGTTAAAGAGCTGTTGCGTCGTGATGTGAAGAAAAACCTTCATCATTCACTGAACGCCGAGCGACCAAGACTTAGCATGATACCCGATTTTGGCACCTATCTCGTCCCAGGTCCTCCATTTGAATAATGTTGAAAAGATACCGAAATACATTGATTATCGATCGACTCTAGTAATTCCTTGGTGCCACTGTGATATCGTGGGTCAACTTTAATTGGTTTCCATCAATCCTCATCAGATCTTCTCTATTCACTTCAACCCTCGCTCTTAACCGATCCGAGTTGACACAGGAAACAGATTAACCTCACTTCTTGCATAATCCTAACTTGGATAGTGTCTTCTATCATTTCGCCCCTGAAGATTTCGAGACCGCCATAGCTGTGGTCTTACTCGAGTTTTCATTTGCAATTTTGCTCTCCATCACTTCGGCAATCATCTTCTTAAAATTGAACTTTTTTCCATCGCCCTTTTGTCCCTCATTCCCGTTTTCCTGATCAACTGTCCCACCTCTCTCTTGCGGCTCCAGGCCCTTCCCTATAGGCGATCCGAACAGTATCCCATTCTCTCTCTTCAGCACAGCGCCTCCAGCGAGCCCCGTGTCTCTAGCAACTCCAGCCATTCGAGTATCACCATGCGTCCCACTAACCTTACTTCCCACACGCATCTGCTTTGAGATCAGATTCCTTAATCGAAGTGCTTTTGGTATTCCTTTTTCATCAGTAGTCCCAGGTGAATTAAGATCTAACCCAACAGCATCATGAGCGGAACGACTCCTAGTCAGCTGCAGCGGTGATGGCCTGCCTTTGCGAAGCGAAGGAATTGGCTGGTTTGGCCGATGGCTCATGAGTAAGGGTGGCGGGCTCACAGAACGCATCGGCTGCTCCTTCAGAAAACGATACATGTGTGGGTCGTGACGGCGAACCTGTGCGTCTTCGGCGATTCTCTTGCCCGATTGAACCGGCTCAGTCTGGAAAGCTCGCTTCTGATCACGCTTGGCGTTTACCGGGCTGGTGTTATCGTAGGTGTTTTGAGACATGCAGTCAGACTCTTCGTCAATGGATACACCGTCATCCTTCGAGTCAGTTTCAGAGTCCGAGATGCTCTTCTCTTTTTCTAAAAGGCTTGCTTCTTCAGGTGTTGGTGATGCCACCAGGACGGCCGAATATTCGGGAGCTTCTCGGATCTGGGACTTGGGGAAACAATTCTTTTCATACTTTACGCGACTATCCATCCCATCTAATTGGTCCTCGAATACCGCAATTTCGTGATTCTTTGCGAGACTCTTCTCGCGCTCTACCCACGGTATCGGGGTCTCCTTAATGATTGTCTCGCTCCTCTCTTCCTTTTGCTTCTGGGCACAGATCTCATCCATGTTCTTCTCTGACATGTCTCCCTTTGAAATTCCTGTTACTATCACATTCACACGGTTCATCTCCCTCTCACTGCCCTTGGTCTTCTTTTCATACGCTTTGGCTTTCTTTTTCTCAAAATCCATGGCAGCTTGACAACCTGGACACAATTCCCCCTTGTGTCCCTTCTCCTCAGGTCCATCTTTCATCCACATCTCCAATAACTGAATTACGCACTCTGTCAGTAGCCAGCACAACTCTGCTTCCTTTGACATAGCTACGGCTTCACGTGACTTTGCTTCTCGCAACAGTCTGTGCAAACGCGCCTCATGACTCTCTTCACCAATTACCGCTGAAGAAGCCGCAGCGCGCTGCATAAAGGCAATGATGGGTTGAAATCTCTCTTTCTGTTTCGCAAGATCATCAGCGCGCCGACGGAGCGTGGTGATTAGATTGTATGAAGCATTGGTCAAATCTTCGACATCTGTTTGGTTTTTGTCTAGGCTGAAGAAATCGAATGTCATGCGATCGGTGATGAGACTGGAGGCGAGAGCCAAGATGACGTCGTTTGTGGCTTCAAAGCATCCATTTTGAATCTCCGGACTTGAGTTGACTACGGCACCACTGTGTTCATGCTGGGCTGGTGATGCCGCTGTCATTGGGCTTGATGTCTGTAAAACTCCGCTGGTTTTCGTGGCGTCACCTTGTTCTTTTTCTTTGATAAGAGGAGGATTGTTGGGCGTGCTCGTGGAGCAACGAATGTCTACCTTTCTTGGCTCTGCATTCCCCTCGATTAGATTGGAGATTTGACTCGGGCAGCCTGCGTGTGCATCCGTTGGTTTGGCTTCATCATCGGGAGTGCGCTGGCTTTGATGCACTGGAGCAAGGTTAGTGGCAAATTTCGATGCAGTGACCACCTTTCCCTTTGTGCTTCTTGTCCTCGGATTCTTGTCTGGAATAGGCGGCTTCGAGCTCTGTGGCACCATCTTTGGTGGAGACAGGGAAAGTTTGCCTTTCCCTTGGTCCTTGCACATGTCCTTTACGTGAGGATGAACCTTGGAAGCAACGTCCTCGTCCGCGATCATTTCTTCAACCTGGTCCTTTCGCGCTGCAAAGGCCCTAGCTTCACTCGGAAGAGGCACAGAAACGTTTGAGCTTCCAATTTCGAATATTTTGACTGATGTTGGTGGTCCAATCGTGCGAGGCACTTTTGGACAAGGAGGGAGAATGGGTGATGGTGGATAATTTGTCGTAGGTATAGCCGTGGCTGCAGTCGTTGCATGTATAATCGCAGACTTTGTTTTGTTGGGTAGGACTTCTGGCTCTTCGAAATGCCAGTCGGGGGTTGGGAAAGCGGCGTCAAGCTCAAGTTTGAAGATGGGATGGCGATTGCGTGAGTGTTGACGAGTCGAACTTGGAGTTGGAAAAGAGAAGTTTGAAGATGAAGGACTTGACGAGGGCGTGGGCGAGGGTGAATGCTCATGATGCGCTTTGCGTACGTGTTCCTTGTTGAACATTGACGAATGCAAGTCAAGTGAGTTGCAGGTCGTGGCAGCTGAGTCTGTACTAGGCGTGGGCGGAGGGCTGTCTATGAGCGCCAAGCTCGTGCGGCGGCTGGCGGGAACAATGGTGAAGTCACTGTCGCTATCAGAGCCTGACTGTTCTTGAAAGAAGCTGTTGTTCTTGGAAGCGATCGGCGGCATGAAATCAGAAATATTATTCCTGATACTGTTCTGAACGCTATGGTCCTTATTGCTGAAGTAGCCTCCTGGCTCGTCAGTCTCGCACAAGCGTCCAAATCTTGCCTGGAGCGGCGTGTCCGGTGGAGTAACCAACTGGCTAGCATTGGGCGGCAGAGGAAATCCTGAAAGCGAAATCTGTGAGTCACGATACTCCAAAGTGTATTCACTGGAGCGCAGTCGAGAGCGGCTGTGGTCCTGGTCTGCCATCTTTGTCGGAGGTGGAAACCAAATGGCCTACTCGAAGTGCTACGGGTGAATCTATCATTTGGGGTGAAGTAGTGAATGAGGAGGTGAAAAGGACTTTATTGAATTGTCAGGCGTGGTGTAACAATAGATAAGTGTGTGTGTGTGTGCCTCGAAATTCAATGATGGTGGAATTCCTCAAACAGGTGATCTGAAAAGTGTCATTAGAAGGCCACAGAATGAAGTAAAACTATTTCACAGCCTCTCCGAACCTCCTCGACCTTCTCGCGTCAAGCTAACGGCACTCGCCCGGTGGTTAGGATGTCAAGGTGATTATGACTCTCAATGTCTCAACCATCCATATGTGTTTATATGCAGACTATAGTCACTCTTATTTGGACAACGAATATTCACGTGCACTAATTTCAACGCCGTAAATTATTTCAGCACAAGTTCTATACCACAGATTTGATAAGCCGCGTTTGGATACCACTGGACCTCAACGCGAACCTTGACACTTGAGGCCGTATTGATCTTTACCTATCGCTCATACTAAAGGAAACTTTATAGGACCGTATTTTAGAGCTTTGCGAAGCTATTTAGATACTACCTCGATGAGGCTATGCCGAATTTTCAAATGCCTTAGGAAGACTACATGTAACGCTACCCATCTACACATAAATCCCGAATACCAAAAAACAAGAGAGCAGCCCATGACTAGCCTCCTAAAGACACGCCCCAGCTATGTCAGCGATCGAATTGCCATTGCTGTGGATGGTCAACAATGTTAGAGCTACAAGTGCTTGGATCTGTGATCATGGCGAATGTGCCGCTGGGGGTGATGTCGATGGGAAACAAGTTCGTACGCCACCAGAGTTCGAACTCAGAAGCAGGCCAACGCCTAACGCATTCAATTGTCATAGTTGCCAACGCTGGATACCATCCCATGCCTGTCGTGAATGATGTGTAGTACAGGAAGCATACTAATCGAGCGACTTTTCCAGAGTGAGTTCCAATAAGAGATATCGCAACCCGAAGGAGACACAAGCCGCGACACACTTGTTAGGAGAGCCTCAATCTTTACAAATGTCATAATCCTCAGAGGCACCCCCTGATGAAAGCACGTTGCATTTTTTATAGTTCAAACGTATATCGGGGATCCTCGGGATATGCAAACAGCTAATATTCAAATTTTGCGTTCCATGACATTTCCAACTGCAATCCCTTGCCATTCTACCTTCATCATTTCGTCTCTGATACTTGCGCCTTTTCCATCCAATAAACTGTCCTATGCGAAGTGCCTAATTTCGTCTTATTTCTAGGTTTGATCAGGTAAGTTCAAGCTTGAACCCGCAGATTCTTGGTTAGCCGCACTCCTCTATGCTCTGCGGTTTCCAGAGCCGTCACGAATAATATTGTGGCTCCGAAAGTTGAGCCGTTGGATTTACATCTCTCCTAACGTTAGCGTGGACCTATGCGGTAGGTATAGGCTTACTGCGACAGCTAGAATGGTTCACTCTGATTCCAAGCCACGACAACTTTTCTGGTTGGTTTCGTTTTTAGAATTGGCTTCGCGATCCGATGGCTTCTCGTTTTCATGGGATGATGCATGAAATCATCTATCGGAAAATCATTCCCAATTCTTGAATCAATACTTGCGAAGTTAAGTATCAAAAACGAGATGAATTAAAAAAGGAACCTTTCAGACGTGCGAATCATGCAACTCTGTAATCTGTATACAGGACTCGAAAGTGAATCAAAGACTTAACCATACGGACGTGTTGAAGAGCTCGTCTAAAGACTAGCTCCGATGGTGATGATGAGGTTTTCGAATATAGGTGGATAGCACGCAAGACTCAACAATAATCTGTGTCGTTAGCTTCTATATAACTTTTTGTTCATACCTCCTTGTAGCCAAGACTGTATCGAGTTATCCAGCTGTTATAGCGGTTCGCTTTATTGGGCTTCCCTTGCTCTGTGCAATAACATCAAGAAAGACTATCACTTTTCCAGACAGACTAACCTCGCTGCGCCTCAGCTCAAGCCAGAACATGTGTAACATCATAATCTGGCAGCATACTATTCGAGAAACTTTACTTCGCTGTGCCGCAAGTGCGTCAAGAAATGATGAACCATAGACTGATTATGAGTTGGCGTCTGCAAACAATTCGGACGTGTTTTCAATGTCTTGCATTTTGCGGTGTAGATTCGTGCAGAAAAATTGCAGAGTTAGGCACACTCGGAGAACCGAGCTTCAGAACACAAGGGGATTCGCAATGATCTGCAAAGGCATACGAATGGCGAAGAACGAATGCCGTGCGCTAGGAGAAATATTTATTGCCTGAGTATGCTATTTGGGCATCGTAATGCAGAAATCCTATCGCTTCATCACTGCTAGCCGCAACGGTCGCCAACGGTCCAGGTCCAAGTAACCCTGTGAGCATCCCGAATACGATGTTGGGTTCACGCAAGCTACCCCTTTACGAGCTATAGCATGCATGCTGATATAGCATCCAGTGAGACTTTATTGTCCGATGCACAAATGATCGATCGGCAGTACATGAGAGTAAGAATTCTTGATTGCCGATAAGCTCACGGACCAAGGGCTGTATTGGGTGGCTGGCGGAAAACGTACGATTTTCACGTGCAGAAAAGGAGATGGTAGATAGACCAATCAATAGCTATATCGCAAGGATTCTGGCTGTTGGATTATTCACTATCTCTTGTAAAACATTCACAGAAAACGGATGGAAAGAGAATGGCGCTAATGAGAAAGGAAACAATAAAACCCCCTCGAAGGTACGAGTCAAGAATGACTACTTACTGGGGTAGGAGTCATGTGTGGTAATGTGTTTATTCATCAACCGGATTTTGTTGCTGGCAAAAATCTTTGCGCATTCGGAAACTGATCTGCGAGTTTCACAGCCAAGATATAGGTTGCAATGCTGATCGAGCGTGCTTGCCAGTCTAAGCAGAATCGGGCTTTTGTACCTGGGCTGTTTCAAGATCCTAGATTCCTTTTGCCATTATGGTGTGGAGGCCTTAATGGAAGAGCCACGTCTGGGTCTGATGTTGGTTGGCAGTGTGCGTGAAGAACGTGCACTCATAAATTGGTATCAGAGAGCAGAGAGGTGTCTGGGCATCCAAGCATGGTGAGCGAGTATTTTAATGCGCAAGGCATCCAAATCAGACTTCTAAAGTTAGCGGAGAATACTAATGGAACGCTCTGATCAGAGGTTGCTCTGGGGAAAGTTTCTAGACCAGTACAGAATCGACAGGATCGTGGACTCAATGCAACTGCATCCAAGATGAATTCGGCTCTTGAAGCAGAGTAAAGGGTTTTTGCTTCCGCTTCCTTCAGGACTGTGTTTGGGTTGTACTCGTCCGTCATCGAAGGCCAGTCCCTTCCAAGTTGACCATTTCTTCCCTGGACTTCTTCCGGATTGTCCTTTTAGAGGCGTGCCGGTAGGCTTGCCAGCCAACCTCAAAGGGACGATCCGGAAAGAAAATATGTTGCTACTGGATTATGCCAGCAAGGATTGTTACAGCTGTGCTCGATCCGGTCATGTGGCATTTCCGATTTGGGGGAGACCCTGCAAAAAGGGGTGCCTATGCTGAATTTATCCGGCCATCACAGTTCGCCGATGAGATTTCGCGCGATGGCCCTAGGGCGAACTTTGCCAAAGTTTCTTTAACCCCCCCCTATACAACGAAAAGGACCTCATATCCTTGTGCAATGCTCTGCTTCGCAGCCGGGGTCTTGATCGAACGTTTATCGAATACTTGGGGTTATTTGTCAGCTGCCAGAGGGCCGCATGCGTGCTTAAAGTACTCCATAGTCAACGTTGAACTCGTGTGGCGTGGTCCAGGACTTAACGTTAAGGTAGGTGCGGAATTTCGCCGATCAGGGACACTTTGGCCCCCTTGGCTGGTTACTCAAAGTGGAAAATTAGTCACTTGAATTTCTCGAAGCCAACGCTGCGTACTGCATTAGCTCGCGAGGTTATTTCAAACTCGGAAAGGCGATAACGGGCCAGAGCCTCCCGCGTACGCGAGTGAAGGGAAGGAAGTCCTAAAATAAGCTCCTATCCCTTTCAGATGAAGCTATGGCATGAGTCAGCTGTTGCGCGCGGGACACTGAGTAGTTTAAGGCTATCAAGTTTGGGGGTTTCTGGTGCGAGAATTGTGCTGTGATGGGCTAATCACACCAGTCACAGCATTTGACCACGGCTAGTAATGGAGCGGAATGGTACTGCGCTTCTGCAACTACGCTGTGACTGCTGACGGGTACGTCAAAACTCTTGCCTGGCGAATCCCAAACTCTCTCGGCTAGATGCTTTCGTCCATGCGTCGATGCCTTACGTGTCTATCAGGGCAGCCACTGAAAATGCGTGTGGAACACGACTCTGCTGGACAAGCAGATGAAGTCGTGGAACATTCGCAGAGTCACGTGGTAAGAGCAGACTGGCTAGGTTGAATATGAACCTAGCACTGGAACCCGAATCAGGCATTCAAAGCCGATTATGAACGGCGTTGAAGAGTTTGTTAGGGTTTCTGCAATGAGTCGGCCGAGAGACAAGGATGGACTGTTTGGGGTTTCCTTGACATTAAACTACGTACGTGAGACAGGCGATGTGGCGATGTCATGAAACCAAAGGCTGATGGTATTAATGGCATGCAAGTTGGATTTCTTTGCATGATCCATTGGCCTTCCATATCTCGCCGCACTACGGCTGACACACTCTTTTCCTCATCGAGATGGCATCAGCCCAGACTGCCTGATCGGATTGAGGTGATGAAATTCAGATCCTGGCTTATCGCGTGGCTGAAGATGGTACAGTAGGACGCCGTTGGCCCGTCGCGGGCCCGTAGCTGAGGTAATTTTGAGTCAGCCTTTTCACCAGTTGCGAAAACCTGCTTCCATGGCACTCCGTAGCGGCCACTAAGATCCATCATGCCCTGGCCGTTATCATCGTGGATGGCGCTGATCAAGATCTGTGGGGCAACCCCTTTACCGTTGCGCCTCGAGGCTGGATGGGTTGCGGCAGGCAATTCCCTTTTCAACGATTGTGCGTCTGACTACATACATACAGGAGCAGCTCATGCAGTCGAGCGCACATCTGAGCAACCATGGACAGATCGGACAATTGAGTGGTAACGGCTAAGCTGCTCTCGTCAGTGACAGCGGCAGGCAGCAGAATTTTGGCCAGCGCTTTGGGTCCGGCGGTCAACCCGCCGTTGCGTTCCTGAATTTTTGGATGATTGGGTCAGTTTGTGGCAACGCAAAGACCCAGTTGCCATGGGCCAGCCGATCTTGGGCTCTGTACAACACAAAAGGAGAGGTCAACGACTGCCGTAACCCGCCAGAGCCCGCGCATCGAACCATGGTACCGGCAGGCGGCAAGCGAGTCGAAGCGGCCCAATAGGGCGACTGGCGCCCAAAGTGGCGTGACCCGAGGCCGTTGGCTGAAAGTCAGCAGCGTGCGAGCGAAGCAGGGCCAGTTTCACCGGGCATCTCTTGGGATGGCTGGCCGTCCCGTCGGCAGCAGTCGCAGTGCCGTTTGCATCATCGCAAGAGCACAGCATCAAACTAGCGGTCGGCAGAGAGCATCGGGGCGCGCGCAAAACGGTTTGCGATAGTCACGGGGCCTGGCTGCACCTAGCGGGAGCTGGCGGTGGAAGATCTCAGCTAGCCGAATCGAGGCAGACTGGATCTGCGAAGATTCAGCCAACCGAGATTTGCGGGCGCGCTCACTCGTGGAGACGACGATCTTGGTACCCAACCGGCGGCGCAGGGCCAATCAGCGACTGCATGCCCGCCGCTCGCCAATCCCATGCGCATCTTCATCTGGCGCCGCTGAAAAAGGGCGCTGAAGAAGTTGATTTCTTGGCCGAGAATAGCACGGGCAGGGGCTGCCTGTCAGGGCATGCCAGAGCACAACGTCAACAGGCACGTCGAGCAGCTCAGCAGAGGATCCGCGAGCAACGCGTCCGGGCTAGCGGACGGGACTTCCGCCGCCCGCAACAGCCGCGAGCTAAGTCACTCTGGACCGACAGCTGAGCGTGGCGGCGCTGCTCTTGGCCAGATCGAGATCGTGTGCTCGATTCGATTTCTCTGATACCCGCCGTGGGATGATGGCAGGATGGCGAGGCTGCGTTCGGGAATAACGCCGCACACGCACACACACACACACGCACGCTCGCTGCGGCCTCGAGCTGCGAGGGTCACCCTCTGACTACCTGCTGGTTATACCCCTCCGAGTTAGCAGCAGCAAGCGGCAGCAGCAGGAGCAGCAGCAGGAGCAGCAGCAGCAGCAGCAGCGCCAGCAACGCCCAGCATCGTCATCCGCCGGCAGCAGCAGTCGCAGAGTAATTCGGAGCTGGCCGCGACTGCTTCGGGCGATGGCGTCCCAGTCTGGCAGGCAGCCTGAGATGGGCAGGCAGAGACAGCAGCAGGCGTCGCGTCGGAGCTGCCCCAACGGGCGACACGGCGCCGATCTCGCCGCGGCAGATGGTGTTCGCCGGGAAACCCCCGGACCCTGAGCCCCATGCTCCTGCACCCTCGAATGCGCGGGTCATCTCCGATCACCACGCAGTCAATCTCGTCTGCCCTGCTGGTTCCCCCCCTCCTGCAGCCCGCGAGGCGTCACGACTGGGAACTGCTGGCTACTGGATGCACTCCGCCGGCTTATCCCACCTGCCATCGCTTCGTCGATTGCTGTAAACCCTCTCCCTTTCCACCCTCTTCCCTCTCCACCTCGCTATCCGCCTCCATCACATCCCTAATTCGTCCGCCTAGCCCGTGGCCAGCTTCCTTTCCTGCGCCGGCATAGCTCGCTCACGCCACCCCCCAACTCCTTCTCCCGTCCGAGTCGAGGCCCCATCCCGACACCACCAATTGCCACCGTAGACCCACTCATGCTCCGTCTCGCTTCTACGTTTACGATCCCATGAATGCACCGATGAATCTCTGTTCCATCGGTATACTCTCGTCTTGACTACCTGCATTGCATCGTGCTCCATCTGCATTGGAAGCGGCATCGAGTTGTCAATCTGGAGTGTCTCAATTGTGGCTTGGTGGGAAAGGCTGTTTGGAAGGAAGGGCTCGGAAGAGCGAAACTCAAAAGTGCGCTCGATTCAAGAATCATAGAGTAGAGTTGGGGATTTTTGGTTTTGTTGTGGGGTTATTTGCGTTGGTAGATCGGGAAGCCACAGATCCGTTCGGCCACGATAAGAGTTTGGATTGGGCAATAACATTAGTTGTACCCACAGCCTGAGTTGAGGAAGTTTTCTCGTCTGTCCAGGTGATGGAAGTGTTGGATGCTGGCTCCAAGCGCAGGTCCGTGTTTGTTGCATCTGCCCGACCATTCCACCGGCCTCAATTTCAACGGCTCGGCTTTACTGACCTTATTGTTGCAGCAGCAGCACTGCATTCCCTTCCATCAATCGGCAAGAGGGCGACAGAAACCAATCTCAGGAGACGGATTACCAGGATCAACGTTCAGCAATGGCATCGGCAAATGTCATGTCAACCGCGCCAGTTCCTACGCCATCGTATTCATACTCAGTTCCACCTCCGCCATACACTCAACCTCCCGCGTTAAACAACTCAGCATCTGGCTTGTCCGGTATGAAGTCTCCACAGACTTCTCGTTGGAGCCCAAAGGATGAGCAGGAGCAGAAATCCGCACCCCGACAGTCGCTTCCCTCAATTCACGAGGCTCTGGGGACTGACCAGCCTTTGCCGTATTCTGCCCCGCCGCCACCACCAACTTCAGTACCGCAATCGTATCATCCACAATCTCTGTCCTCTCCGTCCGAGCATGCCCGCAAATCGCACACGTCAGATCCAAGTCAGCAACCGCATCAACCGCATCAATCGCAACAACGCCCGCCACGTAGTCCGATAACCGATCGACCACGATCTGTTACTGGGCATCACTCTAGGAACTCCGTCGAAGCTCAAAGACCGCCCTTTTCAAGCCAGGGAGCCTCTAAACTACCAACGCTGCATCCGCTACAAACGTCTCGATCTCCACCCATGCCACCCGCACCACCGCCGTCAAATGGTTCTTTTTCGTCTTATCCACAGCATCCGTCTCCAGCTTACACCTCAGCGCCCCCGCCTACTCCTCCGTCTTCTCACCCAGGCCAATTTTCATACGGATACGCTCGTCCGACCCAATATGCGTATCCAAGTGCACCCCCCTCTTCAACCTATCCTCCACAGCCGCCGTCAAGTTATCCGGCTCCAGATCGTTATCAAGCACCATGGAAAAGTGATGGATCTGACGTATTGAGTCGGGCTGAGGAGAGTAAGAGGGCCGGAAGTATCCGAGGCCCTGCGTTTGGCGAGTCTGTCAAACGACATCTCGAATTCTTTGATTTTGAAGCCTCTCTAAATGAAGTAGGTCTCTCCGTGAGCCGAATGAGTTTACGCTTTTTCAACTAACATATTTGACAGATTGCTGAAAATAGTGCAATCCTGCAAGACTTTGCACGAACTTATTCACAACGTGCTCATCAAACCCAACGAAGTGGACCTGTTCCCGGTTCGTTACCCGACATTGCTTTGATCGAGGAGATGCAGAGACGGAGTGGAAAGTTCAACGACGCTTTGGCTCGAATTCGAGATGTTGTCGTTGCTCAACAGAATGCACTGGCACAGCAAGCCCAGGCGCGCCAACATTACGATGCCAACGAGTACGAGCATGGCGATCCGAACGGCATCAGTGATGACATGAAAAGCCAAGGATTTGCAGGCGGTGACTCCAAGAAACGACGCGGCGTAAGTTTTAATGTTTGGCAGGGAGCGGTCAAAGTAGCAACTGACTCATATCCAGCGGGCTGCACCTCCCGGACGCTGCCATAGCTGTAATCGAGCCGAGACGCCAGAGTGGCGAAGAGGCCCGGATGGTGCTCGTACCCTTTGCAATGCCTGCGGGCTCCGTACGTTCACGAATCAAATGGCACTAATACGTCAAAGTCACTAATTAAAGATAGATTATGCCAAATTAACCCGCAAAATGGGCACCAATAAAGCTAACGTGGGCAGCTCGAACCTTCGGCCTAAAGAATTAGGTCCTGGTTCTCCTGCTACATAACACTCATTCATGACAGTTTCTTTTGTGTATTGAAAATTGCGCTCTACCTTCAGTACGAAGGGTGTCTCGGAATTACTGTGGATGATCGGCGTTTTAGCGACCATGTAAAAAGTGTGGGGGGGATCTCTTTTAGGAGACGTATACATAAACGAGGTGTTGCGACCTGAACAGAAGATGGCAATCTTGGGGCGTTTTTACAAGCTTGGATGGCGTTAACACGGACGGGCTATCTTTTCTCTGCGTGCAAGGGGAATTTTCCTTTCTCAAGTAATGTTCCGAAAGCTTTGCTAGAAGCTCGGGTTTTGCTTGTGGCGGCATTTTCATGGACGTTCTGTTCAATGATTCGAGTCTGCGCACTTTTGAGCGGGTATTAGCCTGGGGCCATCAACTACAGCGGCTGTTTGCATAAGGAATTTGCTTTAGGGGAAAATATCTGCTGGGCTTTTTGTTGGCATGGTGTCAGGGTCAAATATACCCAATGGGGCTTTTAGGTTCCATCCCCGTAACCTAATACATGGGGCGGGCGGTTGTTTCTCTTTCTCTCTTTTTTTCTTCTCATTCTCTTCTTGTTTACGAGCGTGTGTGCAACGTCTTGATTCAATGATACCAGGGTCTTGTTCCGAGGGACGGTTCTCCTGTCCGACATGGGGATGGGTATAGCAAAGCACGCGTGCACGCACAATACGCTGCTTTCAGGGAAGACGAATACCATGTATCTAACGGAGGCTGGCTAGGGAGGGGTGGTGGCATGGCTGATGGGTTGATAATCTCGGACATACGCCTTGATTTATCATGAACATGTCGTTCCGCATTTTCCAAGAGAGCTTGATGCAGTGAAAGTAGCGCGGCGCGCACGCAATCCTCCCTTTGCTGCACGCTGGGTCCAGGGGGGGAGGCGAGGTAAGTCAATAGGCCAACTTACAAAGTACTCGCTGCGAGGTCCCAGGAACCCCAGCCAGGTCAGGGATGTCCAATGATCTGCAGCCTTGCCGTGATCGCCTTTGTACGACAGAGCTGTCAAAATCAAAGGCGGTTAGCGAGTACAGACAATGCCGGCAACCCCTAGCCTTGTGCAACGAGTGACGCTGCTGTCATCGGCTGTAACCGGGCGTACCCTATGCCCGACCACTACTTAAAGAGGGTATTCCGCTGGGTCTGGCCTGGTATGCTGTCGGACACTGGGAGGTAGCACAGAAAGCTACCAAGACAGCGGAGCCCGGAGACTGGGGGGAAGGGGGACACTCAACTGGAGCACGTGGAATGCAGCCGTGATTGGAGACGCAGGAGCGGTTGCGCAGCCGCCGGATGGCTGCAGCTGTCTTTTTTCGTAGTGCGGCTGCGCGGTTTGACCTGCAGGCCGGAAGATTAATTCTGGTGTAGACCAATCAGTCGCAGCGCGTTTTGGCTGAGGTAGGTATGGGCTGGGAGGCCTTTACAGCTTGGCCAGGTTACGCCGGGCCGAGGCGACCGAGCCCGCAACGATCAAGCCGTATGCAAAGTCAATCATGATGCTGCTGTAGGGGCCTTCCCTGAGGGTCAACACGAGGCGGCACTTTGGGGTTGCAATCCCGATACCGACTCCATCTCGCGCGTGAAGAGAGGCCGTAGGTTCCATTGAAGAGGTAGCTAATGAGACGACCTAATTGGGTTTACCTGACGCTAGCATCTCCGCTGCTCAGACCCCGCTGATGTCATGGAAGCGATGGCGGGGTTACACCACGGAGCATCAATGGCACGACTAGGCATGCCTTCTATCGATACCTCACCTTGGTCAGTCAAGAGATGATAGCAGACCTAAGGCTGGTAGCTCACCATACGACCACTGTAATTTTGTGCATCGACATCCCGACCGTCCCATTCGATGGGCGACGAAGCATCTCGACCAGAATATCGACGCTGCTGCAGCACTACCGCCACAGCGCTGAATTCTGTTGTAAACTGCCCCGCACAGCTTCATACGCGATCACGCGCAATTTCAGCCAAAACTAGTAGTCCGCTCGGCTACCCGCGTCAACTGTCGAACACTGACGCCGCTGTGCTCTCACATCTCATCGAGCTGCTACCATCTGGCTTGTATCCCTGTCGCTGCCCATCTTGCACGTTCGTCTGTGGTACCATCTTGCGCACCATCTTCCCATCCATTCAGGATTCCGCCTGAACGAGACCTTCGCTAGCGCCTAAGTCCAACCACTCATTCATCGTGCGCATAACCTTGGTACAGTCCGCGACGCAAAGGGCGTGGCATGGGCCTCTTGTAAGACAGTCTCTTCGCCTTTGCCCCGCCATCGTTGCCAATAGACACCTGTCAATTGACGCTGTGAATCGTAGGGCGACGGGGACGCCGCTCGACTGGCCTGAGGCTAAGAAGGTCGCCGACCATGTGAGAGACTGGGGAATCGAGGTAAACGCTCCCTACGCATTTCCAGCCTGTTGAGATGAGACACTACACACCTTACACAGCATCGGGGCGAACGTCCACAAAATGTGCTACAGGAGACTAACTGCCTGTCTAGCAACTTCTCGCAATATGGAGACGAGCCAAGGGCAAAGAACGAGATGCCCTGCTGTGGGGTGATGAGGTACTGTAAGCGTCCCTACTGCCATCCCCTTACCCTGCTGAGTTGTTTTGAAGATAGAGTATCTCGTCGTTTGCTACGATGAAGATGCCAAACGAGTCAGATTATCGCTGCGACAAGCCGATATTCTGCAGGCCCTTGCCCAGGACGAAAAGCTGCTCCGCAAAGGCGGGGGTGTGCCTGATCTCCAACAAGGTCTTGCAAAGTATATCTATATCAGAATATCGGGAGCAGGGAAAATTTAATTGACCATCATGCAGAGTCGAAGACACTGCGCCAGTCTTTCACCCAGAATTCGGCCGATTCATGCTCGAAGCCACTCCCGGCAAGCCTTGGGGTATCGGCTTCAAGGATTTGCTGGATGTAGAACCCAACATGAAATGGAGGTTTGGCGAGTCCAAGACCTGTCTTGACAACCATGTCACTAAATTCGTGTGCTATAGACGCGAAATTGCCAAAGAACACATGACCCCATCCGAGTCTCCAGTCACATTAACTACCTTTCCTCGACTGGGATCTTCAGACGAACCAATTACACCATACTATCCAACATCTGGCCCGAAATTGCGATCACAATTTGTTCCAGATGAGATTGCAAATCCTCACATTCGGTTTCCCACTCTCGCAGCCAATATTCGAAGTCGGAGAGGGAGGAAGGTCCAAGTCAATGTGCCTGTCTTCAGGGACGAACGGACTCGGTGGCCATGGTGGGATCCGACGGTGAACTACGAATTACACAATTGGCCAGAAGATGAGGATGTGCGGAATGGTGCAGTCAAGGAAAACCACATCCATATGGATGCCATGGCCTTTGGCATGGGGAGCTGCTGTCTCCAAATAACTTTTCAAGCAAAGAATATCGAGGAAGGACGTATAATGTATGATCAGTTAAGCCCATTAGGTCCTATCTTACTTGCTTTGACTGCTGCTACGCCAATTTATAAAGGCTTCCTAGCAGACACGGACGTGCGGTGGAATCAAATCAGTAGAGCAGTTGATGATCGGACACCCGAAGAACTTGGAGAGGAAGTAGGTGATTCCATACATAATTCGCTGATATCCTATCGCTCTAATTTCAAGACAGCCCCTAAAGCAGAGTCGCTGGCGCATACCCAAATCCCGTTATGCATCCAACAGCACATATATTGCTCAAGACCCTCGTTTACGGCCTGAATACCTTGATTCCAATCTCATTGTCGATCCGATCCTGAGGCAGCGTCTTGTCGACGGCGGCATGGATTCTTTACTTGCCACACATTTTGCTCATCTCTTCATCCGCGATCCCATTGTCGTCTTCGCCGAAGATCTACAACATCTCGATCTAGACGCCGCTGATCATTTCGAGAACCTTCAAAGCACGAATTGGCAACACATGCGCTTCAAGCCGCCTCCGCCGGGGAGTGACACCGGATGGCGGGTCGAATTTCGGCCCATGGAAATCCAGCTCACGGACTTTGAAAATGCTGCCTTCTCCATCTTTATCGTACTCGTGACGCGCGCAATCCTGAGCTTCGACTTGGATTTCTATATTCCCATTGCACGGGTGACAGAGAATATGGAGACGGCACACGTGCGAGATGCAGTAAACGGGCAGCAGTTTTGGTTTCGGAAGAATCCGTTTCCGGAAAAGTATGCAAAGGGCGCAGACGAAGCGGGATCTAGAACTCCGTCTCGACCGGCGAGTCCTAAGCGGCCAGTCGAAGATGAATATGCACTGATGAGTATTGATGAAATTGTCAATGGGCAGACGACTGCATCGTCGATTGGGGCTGCATCGAATGGAACGGCGCGTTCAGCTGGCAAGGCATCTGAAGAAGCCTTTCCTGGTCTCATTCCGCTAGTGGAGTCCTATCTCGATAGCGTCAATGTTGACGTCGAGACCCGGTGCGAACTCGCCAAGTACCTTTCTCTCATCTCCAAACGGGCTTCGGGCGAGCTATGGACCGCGGCAAAGTGGTTGAGAGAATTTGTAAGGGGCCATGACGATTACCAGGGGGACTCGGTAGTGAACGAGCAAATTACCTTTGATTTGGTCAAAGCGGCGGAGTGGATGGCGCGAGAAGAAGGTCGGGACGGATTTGGAAAGGAGATGCTCGGGAGGAGGTGACGATCAAATGACGCCCTTTTGCATCGTCAACAGCATATCAAGCCAGCGTGGGTGCTGGCAAAATGTGTTGCAACGTCAAATTCACCACTTCGTGCATTTGGTGCATGGGGACTTCTTCGTCGATCTTTGATGATCTCTGCTAGGAAAGTGTTCGGCACCAAAATAGCACCACCGCTGCTAGCTTCCTCGTTTGGTCATCTTGCATAATGAATGAAGCGTTCGCGGGTGCCGACTTTTTTGCTTTTGTTTAACTGCAGCGAGCCGGAAAGGTCGCGCAACGGGTCATCAGCTCAGGCCAGCCACACAGCATGTGTATGTATGTTCAGAGTATATGCGCCTTCAGCTGAACAGGAAGCTCGCTGATCCGACGGACCGCAGCCGTGAGCACCCAGGCCATCCCACGCGTTCCGCTCCAAGATTAACATCATTAAGGTTGTCTGCATCTAGTCCATAGTGCTGACCCAGAAATAAGCTTGTTCCCAATAAGCTTCCGCCAGTTGACGATCCTCGGCGCTATCAATGTTTGGAGGCTAGCGGACGCCTCGTCCCCCTCCCAGGGATAGACCTCACACCTTTCGTCTCGTCAGGCGTCTGCGGAGCTTAGCCTCAAACAAACCAAGTTTGGTTGCCCCTCGAACCTGCAGCGAGTGAGAAAGCTTCGCTTGTCCTGTGGCAGCTTCGGAAACCACTGAAACCGAGCAGGTTGCAAGTTTGCCTGGCCGAACCCCATTACGCACCTCGCTGCCACACCTGTCAAATACTCAACTACGCCCGCCCAAGGCCAAAGATGGATACGTTTGAAAAACTCTTTTATGCCGTCGGTGCTGACGAGTTCTTAAAAAGCTTGGGACTCGATGCAACTCCGGCGAACGCTTTCTTCATCTTGATTAGCTGCGTTGTCTGCTTCACCGTAGCCTTTTTTGCTTCAAGCGTTATTTTCCCAGACCCAGGCGAGTCTTCCTCCCAAGCTTCTGGCAAAGCCTCTACCTCCGCTGCCAAATCCACCTCTGCTATCTCTCCTTCACAACCTTCCTCTGACTCAAAGTCGGAACAATCATCATCATGAGCATCAATAACAGAATGCCACACGCTTCAGACTCGGATTCGTTGTCTTCTCATTCCGGCTCCAAAGATTCACATTCCACGACTGCAACATCGGTGGACCAAGAGTCTCACAAAGAACATGATCCCCAAGCTGAATTCAAGGGAGACGTGAAGGTCTCAAAGGCACTACCTACAAAAGGAGAATGGGCACAATGCGTCGAAATGCCGGTGTTGGATGTCGACGGAAAAGAGCAAATGTTTGGCAGCCTGTACGCAAATGAGGCTGGACCCAGCAGACATCTCATCATCTTTGTCCGGCACTTCTTCTGTGGTGTAAGCCCTTCTTTCCCTTTCAAACAAGCTCACTCCCTTCATCATTTTGGTCAAAACCTGACAAAGTCCTTCTACAGAATTGCCAAGAGTACCTTCGCACCCTTTCAGCCTCCATCCCACCCTCCGCCCTCTCCTCCCTCACCACCCCAACCACCATCACCGTCATTGGCTGCGGCTCTCCCGAGCTAATTCCCCTCTACACCTCCGCAACATCCTGCCCCTACCCAATTCACTGCGATCCTAACCGTCGACTCTACGGCACGCTCGGCATGATTCGCACCCTCAATCTGGGCAATGCGAAGCCATCCTACATCCAGCGGAGCATCTTCGGCGCCGCAGTGCAATCCGTGATCCAAGGTCTCCGATCTGGCCGAAATGCGTTGAAGAGCGGCGACTACTGGCAGGTCGGCGGCGAGCTCGTGGTCGAGTGCCGCGGCAAGGGGGACCCGGGGAAAGTGGTGTGGATCCATCGTATGCGGAACACACGGGACCACGCGGAACTATCCGAGTTGAAGCGAGTGTTGGGGCTTGAGGGCGACGGACAAGTGCCCAGGCGGAAGTGGAGTGAAGGTGTGAGGGGTGTCGTGAGGCGAGGGACGAGTGGAAGTGTGGGAGCAAGCGGAGAGGCAGAGAAGCGGGAGAGAAGCCGAAGTACAGGAGGTAAGAGTGTGGATGTAGTGAAGGGCGTGGTAGGGAGGGCGAGGAGTAAGTCGAGGGAGAGGAAGGGAATGGTGAAGCTTGGGGAGGCAGATGGGAAGGAAGAGTATCAAGGATTGTTGGGGATGGGGAAAAGTGAGGATATTGGAGTCGCTACGTGAGAATAGTGACGGTGTTGTTGTTGGGACATTAACTGCGATGGAAAACCACACTACTCGACGCTGGAGAAGGATGTGGTACAATATTTTATGATATCCTTGATGATGCCTTTTACGCATCGAAATAGGGCGTTCGTGTTTGTATTTGGATACCCTCTGAGAGGTTTATGAAATTGAAATTCCCCTGTTTCTATTCTCCACGTTTTTTTTCCATGCCGAATATACTCGCTAAGCCATTTCGTTAAGAAGGATTGACCCCATATTAGGTTCGCAGGCGTGCCATGACCTGTGGAACAGATTCCAGAGCGTGTGCAGTACAACTGGTGCATTTTGGTATGGAGCAATGACAAGCGATATATTCTTTACAGTACACAAAGAAGAGGCACCCATCACGTTATCTGTTATTAGAAAATCCCTTCCCCCACCTGCGAATCATTGACATTTATCACATTACTCCTTGGCGCCATTGGCTGACACCAGGGTTTGCAATAAAAAATGTCACCCACGACCGCAAGAGGTACAACTAGCGCAAGCCTCATAGGGAGGACCCCATCCCATTCCAAAGCATTGGAGTCCGTCAACAATTCAACCAAAAATATCTCTCAAGACTTTCTTAACTACCTATTATTGTTGAAGATCTCCCTATGAGGTATGTGGCGATTATACCTCTTTCGCGGTTGCGGGTAACATTTTTAGCAAGTTCATTTAACAACTTCGACATACAGTCTAGGCGGGGTTTCCATTTTATTGAGCCACTCGTCTTCTATCTAGTAGCCACGAAGAAACACCAAGTAACCAAGATTGACTAGGTTCTGTACAAACTTCCTTCTTCGAATAAATGTAAGCACCACATGGACAGCTCCACACAAGGCTACACTTAGCGTGTGTTAAAGTGCAACTACTCCAGGCAAGTGCTCTCTATAGTAATGCTGAAATTCAAAGTGGCCAGATCGACGACTGAGTTTTGGGTAAATTTTTCAAGGGGACTTGGAAGTGTTCTATCTGGTCCATAAACCTCAGTCAAACTCAACATGGGCACTAAATCCAATCCCTCTCCACGTTTGCAACAATTTTAAGGGGTTAATTAAGGGGATAAGCAGTGTAACGAAAACAATGACGATCACGAAATCGGTCGATTCAAACTCATTGCTACGATGATCTATCACTTTACCCCGTTGCCCTCAGCTGCTAGCAAATCTGCCAAGGGTTGCACAATAAATTGCGAGACAATTTAGAACAGAGTTTGCCCGTCTACGAAATTGCGAACGGTTCATTTCGATTTACTGTTGACTAACATAGATAAGCCCATTACGCCGGATGCGAGCAGCTCATTTTAACGAATGTTGTTCGTGTCCGTATCCAAGATAGCAGCGGACTTTCCCAAATTACTCTCAACCAAAAGTCAATGCACTCTTCCTTGCACTCTTCCTTCTCAAGGAAGGGAAGCTACATCAACCGACTGAACTTCATTCGAACCATAATCAGATACAAGAATGGTATTGCCGTCGGGGCTGACGGCAAATTCCCGAGGGAATAAGCCTGTGGGTATCCGACCAAGCACAGCTGGCTTGCCGGCGAGAGCTGCGTCAACATCCACTACAGATAATCCTGTTGTTGCATTGGCATAGTCGAAGCGGTCGGAATCTGCTGTTAAGATGCGAGTGTCATTCCTGGCCAAAACCAATCCGACAGGCAATGTGCCAACCTGCACTGAGGCAAGCAATGCTTCATTCGGCGTGGATAACAGTTTTGCAGCGTCGAAGGCGAGTAAGTGGTTGCTTGCCCTTGCAGTCACCCAGACTGTTTTGCCATCCGCCGTTACTACAACTCGAACCGGGTTGCAGCCTGCAAAAGTACTGGACAAGAGGGCCTCGCTTGGATCATTCTTCAGTGTCTCGACGTCGATAACGCTGAGAAGGCCAGAACTGGCACTCCCATTCGAGCTCTCACTGGTTGCGTACAGGAGATGGCCATTGGGAGATAATGCAGTACCAACAACTGCGTAGCCTAATTTAAGATAGCCCACAGCTGTGCCTGAGACAGACCCATTCGCATTCGGTCTTTGCAGTTCAAAAACATCGATGTCTCCATGGTCTTCCGTTTGGTTCGAGCCGTACTCCTGACTGATAAAGGCATACTTGTCATCCAGACTAGCGGTTACCTCAATCGCACCAGTCCCTGGCTTCTGGTTCGCCGTGGTGCCATTGAGTGCGCCAACGACTGCATCAGAACTACCTGCCGCAGCTCGCACGACGTCAACTATGATGACGCCCGGGCCTGCAGATACGAGCACGTATTGTCCGTCATGGGTCAGAGTGATTCCCAAGGCGCCTTCGCCCTTCACATACGCTGCTGGTAACGGAATCTGGTGAATCAGGGTCGGTGTGAAAGTGCTTGTATCCAGGACGCCTAGGCTGCTATTGTCGGCATTGGTGTTTAATGCAACAAAGGCGATATCTTTATCCGTTGCGTAGGCTAATCCGAAAGGGATGCCAGGAAGAGGATAAAATGATGTACGAACATCAGTCAAGGTCTTTTGCTGCGGCGCTACAGTCTGGCAGTCGGGCAAGGTTACAGTCTGAACTGTAGTCAACAGAAATATCGTAATAGCAAACAAGATTCTAATTGGGATGTATTGACCCATTGTATAGATTTTGATCAGCTCAAACGCAACGAAGCATGAGATGCGATATTTGGGCTAGTCTTGGTATAAATATAAATCAGTAATGTAGCATTGACACTCTTCCGCTGGACATCATTAAGATTAGCGTGGCTCAGCTTCTGAATAACCAAATCAGGCATAATTTCGATTATGCAGTCATGTCTTCCGTCGCATCCTTCTACAGCCAATGCATTTGTGCTGATATACGTAATGTCATCTTCTCAAGTTCTTATTCGTCCTAAAGAGATTACCTAGTTGGATCGCTCGTATTGTGCCTTGCATCTTCAATTCATGCCGATTGATAGCGCTGTCGGTCGTGAAAATAAGCCGCTTTAGGAAATTTTCATGAATCGAAGACCACTGGAGCTGATTGAATGTTTTCCCATTCGCTCAACTTTAATAATCTCTTCCAGATCGCACCTTGTCCGGCCTGCTGTTTACAATTCTCTCCTGAATCCCTTTTTTTTGATCCTATCGAACCAGGCATGAACGGCCCTCAGGGGATGCGCTGATCACTTACTAACAGTCAGCTGCGCCTGGGCGGTGTATTAGTACTCAGGCTGCGGTTTGATGTATAAGCCTTGGCTATGTTCATGTTGATCTTTCTGCCCTGCTAATACTCGCGTCGTTAAAAATTGTTGCGACAAGAAAAATGGATAAACGGCTTTGCATTGTCTTGCTTTAGAAAAGCGTGAATCATGCAGCTATCGTTATGGCCTCGGTGCCCGGCATCTTTTCCGTGGCGGTGAGGGATTGAGAGTTACCGATCCGTCTCTTCCATCTCTTCCATCTCAGTGCACCGTTCCTATGAATGTCAACTTCGAAACCAAACAGCTTCTTCCCTGGCTTTGCTTTTCGCTAAATTCTCTTGCATTGAGATTATATTAAGCGGATATCTGTAGTGTTTCGATAGATGGTTATTTTCTATTTCTTCCGTCTCAGTTTACCTCGTTTGACGTCCTTTCTTTCCTTTGCTTTTTTGCATTGTGAGTGGCGACAGGATGATGATCTCGGACAGGACTAGTCCAGCGCAAATATTTTCCGACCACAACTTGAGAGAATTTGTTGACAGCCCAAGTTGGTTAATGGTCTACGTACCTACTGAAGGGATAAATCCTCAGCTGAGATAAATCACAAGTTACCTACAGCCCCTCGCGCTCCGAACAATGCCGCATGGGTATCGTATGTGTATTTGAGATCTAAATGCCAGTAGTTTGGTGTGCTTGGCTTCGCAATAGCCCACGCCACATCCAGTGCCTTCACCACCTCCTCTGGCAAGGGCCCTTTTTCCAGATCCGCCAAATTCTGCACCAATTGCTCGTGACTGCTGATTCCAATTATGACGCCATCATCTCCAAACCCGGATTGTTTATCGATGCTGCCGTCTTCATTTCGTCTTCCCATGTCCAGATGACTATGCCAAACACACCAGCGCAGTGCTGTTTCCACCATTGAGAGATTATGCTTCTCCAGCACCCTACTCTCTACCAAGCTCTTGAATGCATCAAATGTTGGAGAGTGGAAATACCGCTTGCGGTACATCGTACCCATTCTACCTACCGCATCGCTGTACCGTCCTGAATCCGGAATCTTGCTCGGGTCACTGAAGTCGTACCTTCCAGAGAATAGACCACCTGCAATGGGATTGTACGCCACATACGGGATACCGTATCGCTTCAAGCACGGCAATAGTTCCGGCTCGATGCCCCGCGTTACAGCGTTGTACATGCCTTGATAAATGGAAGGAAGAATCCAACCGTGAGCCCGACACAGCATAACGACTTCAGCGACCTCAAACGCCGTGAAATTACTAAGACCGAGCTGGGCGAACTTTCCCTCTCGGTGAAGATCGTTGACGCACCTAAGAGTTTCTTCAAAGGGTACGCTACGGTCGGCAGCATGAAGATAGAATATATCAACGCGGTCGGTTTCGAGCTCTTTCAGGCTGGTCTCAAACTTCTCGCGTAGGATATTGGGCTTATGGGTACCTGCGGGAGTGGGATAGACTTTGGTAGCGATCGATAGACCGCGGTCTTTCCATTTGGCTTGAGCAGTGAACTTTTCTTGCTGGCCATTAACGTAAGAGCGTGCAGTGTCGATTTCATTGTGACCGTGGGACTGTAAAGTATCGAGAATCTTGTTGTATTCATCTAGGGACGTGATTCGAGCTCCATTGGCAGGGTCAGGACTGATCAAAACAGTTAGAACCGAGACTGAATATTGTGGGAAATTGGATTAGATGAGAGACACATACCCAATGGTCATGAGGCCTAGAATAATGCGAGGCTTTACCCTCTGCGTTAGGAGAGGCATAATGGTGGTTTTCTGCAGGCGTCCGGAGACCGAAATGCTGTTCAAAGAAAGAGGTGGGCGAATGTTCAATGCCGAGTAGCGTTCTCCAAAACTTCTTTATAGCACCCTCGGTTCAACCCCACATCAAAAAGCATTTGTGCTAGCGAAGATAAGAATCCAAGTGATTGTGCATGACGTGCTCGATCCGGGGATAAATTCATCTTTAGGCTGACCAAATTCTCCCTGGACACCTGAAGCGTTTCATGCATCGGAAGATTTTCATGAAAGTTTGTGGACGGCTCACAACTCGGGGTCTTCAGCATTATGTGGTTGGGGAGGTATGTGTTCAATGGAGCTTGAGGTTGGATGGCGTGCCTTAGTACTATCCTTATGTACAATGTGTGCCAATTTATTCATTTCATCTGGTCCGTGCTCTCGTTGATCAGCCCGAGAAAGGCAGGCCAAATTGCTGTGCTGTTTTTTCATCGTTTCAGATTATGCAAGGGGAAAATATGTCCATGAGCTAAGCACTATTACTATATTCGTGCACAGATGACTTACAAGAGAGATATGCAACTCGCAAGTTTGGATGATCGAAGTGGCTGTATGTCGAGAGAGACATAAACGTTTTAAGGGTGATATGCATGCACTACGATCATCTAACCATAGATCTTGCTTTATGAGAACATTCAATTCTATGTATACGATTACCACTGACCGATTCTCTAACAGGAATTCGCTGTTAGCAAAGCAGCAGCAACAAAGGCATGGAAATTTGGCTACAAGAAGACACAACAAATCATTGGACTTGCCGTTCACTACTATGAATTCTTCCATACAGACACAATCGAACTTCTCGTATTTTTTTGTGAATGACCTTTTAAATGTGCGTTGTTGGCGATTAGCGCAAGGCCGGAGCTAAGGACCGAATGAGAAGCTTGACTCGGTGTCGAAGCCTATCTTTGCCATTCTGAGTTTCCTCTCCTGTTGCGACTTCATATCCTATGCCGGTGTTAGCGCCAAGGTACCCTTAGCCATAGACCGAGAAGACGCACCTGCTCAATTGTGTTTTTAATAACATATCTCGTCACAAGCACTTGCTGTCCCTGACCGAGGCGAAGAGCGCGTGCAATCGCTTGGTTCTCTACGCTGGGGTTCCATTGCGGTTCGACAATGAAGACGCGGTTTGCGGACGTGAGATTGAGGCTATACAATTCGTTAACTCACCAACCAGCCCATCTAATAGGATTTCATGTTTTGAAGTCGGCCGAAAAGCCTGGTACTTACCCAAAAGCTCCAGTCCCTGTTGTCATGATCAACACAGTTATGTTTGACCGTTTTGCAAAATCGTCCAATATTCTCTGTCGTGTTGAGAAAGGGCAGTCACCGTCGATACGTTCGAAAGGTATTTGTTCGTTCGCTAAATGTGTACCCAATAGGTTCAAGGTGCGTGTCCAGCATGAAAATATGATGCTACTCTACAATTAGTCTCAACGCCAAGATATAATTAGATCAGACAGCCATTGAAAGACATGCCTCTTTGTATTCGCTACATCATGCTTGACATCTTGCATCAGCGCTGCCATTTTGGTCGAGTAGCCCTCGGAGCGGAAATACGTATCGTCTTCTTCTTCAGCGTTTGGTACCGGTTTGTCAGTGTTTGATCCTGCGGCCAAGCCAGTGGAAGGATACAGTTCGTCATTTCCACCACTGCTATAAAAGGTATATTCTTGTTCATCCCGAAGACTGCGACGTTGGAACTGAAAATGGTGTTGATATGTACCATGATTGCACATGATGCGCAACTGCAATTGTGCCTGAAACATGCCAAACGAATTCTGATGCTTGTATTCTCCAGCGTGCTGTTTGATGGTCTGGATCATGAATGTTTTCGTTCGTTCGTACCGCTTTCTTTCGCTAGGAGAAAACTCTAGCGTACGCACACGTCGTGATTCCTGTGGAAGATGAAGCAATTCTTTGGTACGACGTATGCACAACGAGTCAATTAAGGTTGTAAGGCGCCGCGTTGCCAGCTGGCGGCCGGATTCAGACTCTGCGAAAGGGTTGACAATGTAGCGCCGAAAAGTTGCCATGCTGTCAAAAGGTCGGACGCGCAGGAATGCGAAGAGTGCACCAATGTCTTCAAGTCGGTTCTGAATAGGCGTTCCAGTGAGACACCAACGTGATCTCGAGTCAAGCTCCGATACAGCATGATTGACCTCTGTGCCTTGGCGACGTATTACGTGGGCTGAGAGGACTTTACGTTACGACTGAGAAATACGTATCAGGTGTTTAGGCAATCTTACCTTCGTCAAGAACGACCCTGTACCAAGCAATGTTGTGTAATGCACTGCATCTGTTTCTAAAATCTACAGAAAGCGTATTGTAGGTAGTAATCACAATGTCACTGTTCTCGATCTGATGAATTTGATCTCCGCGCTTCGGGCCATGATACTTCACTGTTTTGAGCTGAAAGTCTAGGTGACTAGCAAATATTAGCTGAACATAAGTTTCTAATGACGTACCATTATTCACATAGAAAAAATGTACTAACCGTTCAATCTCTTCAAGCCAGCCATTAATGAGAACTGATTGTATTAATATGTATCGAAGTCTTGAGAGGCAAAAACATACGAGCTGATGAGACAACCACTAGTGTGGCTCTTGATCGTTGTTTGATCGACTTAATGTCATCTCCCAGAGACGTCTCCTTCGCCCAAGTCTCCGCGTCTTCGAGTGTCCGCATGACAAGAGACAAGACTGACAAAGACTTGCCCATCCCCATCTCATCGGCGAGGATGCCGCCTCCCTTTTCTTCGTGGGAATTCGGAGATCTCGCATTCGTTATGCAATGAACATATCTGATATCAGTTAGCTTCTGCTTGACTGTACATCTGAGGAACTCCAATTTTACAAAACTTGATCTCCGATCTCTTTAGCGTTCCACAGACGGAATTCGTCAGGAATTGCGCCGGATTCTCGCTGTGTCATGAATTCGAGAGCTTGCTCCTGATGGCTGTGTACGCTAGATTAGTATGCAACGTGCTGAACAAGAGCAAACGAATTGGTATATCCGGCTTGGTATGATGGAAACCCACAGAAGCAACTTGGTATTCAATCTGTCATCACCCTTGAGGCCGTCAAGTCTTGTCCCTCTTTTCAAAGAACTGTAAACTTCGCTGACTGTCTTCTGAAGCCGCTCAGGATCCGGGGTTTCGTTTTCAGCTTCTTGACTTGTTTTCTCTGGCTGTTCGCAAGGCGAGCTTTGAATTGTTGGCATGTCGGGGAATGTGATGATGTGCGGATTATCATACACAAGCTCATTTTTATATACATCTGGCTTTTGTAAATAGACCTTGTGCGAGGAAAGCCTGTCTCCTACGTCTTTGCTGGATAATTTTGGTCCGTAGACGTTCACATTGACTCGAATCTTCGCATCACTGGCTTTCTCAGCGCGACCAACTGTGTCGCGAAGCACATGGTATTGACACAAGGCTTCAAATCGGACAGATGGGATATCAATACATTCCTTCCAAATCTTAGAATGGTGATTATTTAGAATTCCTAGCTCGGTGCCGTCAGGAAATGAAAGGAGGACTTGTTCACTGGTAGATAGCTCGATCTTAAATAGCTGGTAGTTATTGGCATGTGATCGATCGGTGTCTTTTGTTTTGGCGTACAAGGACCGCATATCTCCTGTGAGTTGAACGAGAGACCGATTTATCTAACTTACAAATCAGATGAGGCGCATACTAGGGATATTTGAGAACATGGTCAAGGACGAAGCGCTAATTACTGTTTTTTGCTGTTCTTAACCCAATGAAAAGACTTCCATTGTAGTACTTTAATCGTTCAATGAAGCTGATGAACCCAGCAACTTACCATTCCATAGCATATTAATTCGGATTCGGATGTTTCAACAACACTTTGTTCCTGACTACTATCAGGGCTTGGCTCCTCAAGTGTCAGATTTTGTGTCCAATCCTGGTTACCCTCGAGGAAATCCAGTGTTGAGACATCGAAAACATTGGTGCAGTCACAATCGATATCTATATTGGCATCATTGAGACTGGGATCAGGAAGTGATTCCCAAGTATTAGGCCATGTTTGATTTGTTATCACCGGTATGTCGCTTCCACGATGTTATTACCCAGAAATATCGTCAACTTGTTATTCTTGATTTACCTGCCAGGATCAAGATGCGGTCTTTTCCGGCTGGAAAAGCCTTCAGAGTCCCATATTTCATATCCACTTTCAGCCTCATCGTTGAGCAGTCTCTTCACTGATATCATGATGCTTTTTTGACGTTTGTCAACATGATTTTGTCGATGCCACGGGGCTTTGGCGAAACATCTGTTGCCAGCGGATCGCCCTGCAAATACTTGGTGTATTTGTAAAGGACTAAGAGCGATAGAATAGTCTCAATGATCCCCCTGCGCAAAGATGTGGGTCGTTAACTGCAACGAGACTTCAAGGCAGCAGGCAGCCGTTCCGTACGAGGCAGACTAGGTCGGACAGGAGGAGGCCATGCAAGGCTAATTTCCTACCGATCTTAGCCAGAAGGAGGCCATTGCTGGATTTGCTGTGGAGTGATCGGGGCATAATCGAAGACCGAAGCGCAGCAAGGCAGACTCGGGCGTCGAAGGCTGGCAAGGCAGAATGCGCACGACTTCGCTTACTAAGACAAGGGTTAAACAGCCAATCGAATACTCAATGGTGACCCCACAACGGGCCGCTAAGCTGAGGTGACGAAGCATAGGTAGCGAGAACGCTTCACCATCCAGGATTTCAACAAGACCATGTCTTTACGCTTCTCTTGTGCACGGCGGCACTACGGTGGCACTGCGGTGGCAAAGATAACGCAGGTATTCAGTTCGACAACGATCATTCGACGTAACCTACAATGATGGTTCAGTGACAACCAAGTCATGGCAATTCGTATTGGAAGTGCGACATTTGGCGCCCGCCACACGTCTGCGAGACGACAAGGCTGATCGACATATCGAGTCTCCACCCCGGGAAGCCTGGTAGGCGATGCTGTATTATGCTGCAGCGTCGGCTCCTTCCATGCATTCTCCAGATTCTTAAGGGGCGATTAGTAGTCCTGTCTTCGTAAGCCTGCGAAATTTGGCCGACCTTGACACATGGACTTGCACGTCTTGTGAATGGAGTCTCCAATTCTACACAGCAAAGCGATTTGGTATATCGTTCTATCGTGACTTTTTGTCCCACATACAAGCAAGGCAGAGCTTAATATGCTGGATAATGTGTTACATTTGCTTTTAAGAAGATAAGCAGCTTCCTTGACACCTCCATTGATCGGGATCATGAAAAAGGTCCTTCATCCGGTCTTATCGATACCGGATATTCGCAGACAGATCTCATCCTTCACAAGGTCCGAGCGTCCTATTCGTTGCCATCTTTGCACACAGTAAATAGTTGACTTATCGGTTGATGGGCATGCATTTGGTGCAGCCGATCGCCGAGCAACCATGCATGAGTTCGACGAAGATGTTAGATCCGGGGAGAAAACAGATTCAGTGCACACCATCTTTGAAAAAACGTTGACCGACTTCGAGAAAGATCTCAAGCCAGACGAAAAAGAAAAGTTCCAGTTCACCAGCTTTGAAGACGTTAAAGCAGCCATTATTAGCATTCAACAAGACCAAGAAAACACCAAAACATTACAAAATCTTAGAAAGATCGAACCATTCATAATTGCGATGGACGCTTTCTCGAAAATCATTGAAGTCTACTTGAACGCCTCGAATTATGTTTGCTATATTTGGGGCCCGTTAAAGTTTGTTTTACAGGTTAGATGCATTTCGCCTTCAACCCCCACAAGCTCATACGCCACTTTCACATGCCCATTGGTGTTTTCAATACGCACATGAGTACACATGTGGCTTCATCAGGATGTCTGAGTTGGATAAAGTCTATCTGCATTCCGGCAGCGATTTAGGCGCAGGCAAAGACAGTGGACGACGGTATCTGGGCTGTTTGGAGAATAGCGAGTCAAGTTCACTTAAAAAATGACTTGGCGTATCCTAATAAATTTTAATTGCACCCATCAATTTCTCTTTCAACGCCGTCTTGCTCCATCAGAGTGTTGCACATTCATCTCTGGTTAGAAATTAGATCTACAAAGGAGATTGATTGCTAATGCATCTACTTACCTAGACCGCGAGCAACTTTGCGGATTCTTTTGACAAAGTTTTGGATGCTTACAGACTCATTGGAGAACGCGTTCCATTGCTTTCACAATACTCGCAACTCATCGACAATCACCCAGAGATGCAAAAGGTCCTCGGATTGATATATGCAGATATACTAGAGTTTCACAGAAAAGTGCTCAAATTTCTTTCCAGACCAAGTATGGCCCAAATTACACCACTCACTATGGTTCACTAATTTGCGATAATTACAGTCTGGCGACAACTTCTTTCTTCAACATGGAAGGATTTTAAGACGCGATTCGGTAAGACTTTGGATCGGCTTGAAAGTCATAAGCAATTACTTGGCGATCATGCTCTGCTAGAGTCTTATGGACAACTTCAAGACAGTAGGCACGCTTTCCAAGCTCACTCGAACATGTATACACAAGATCGTGAGCGGATAAAACGCCACATTGAGCAATACGAGAAAGACAGAAGCCTGTTAGAATGGGCCGAGGAGGAGAGAACTCAGCAGAAGAAAATCTCAGTCTTACAGTGGGTTTCTGGAGCTCAAAGCGATCAGGACCATGCATCAAAATGTAACATTCCGGATCGTTGCCCGAGAAGCGGAAAGTGGATACTCGATAATTTGAAAATTAAAAACTGGATAGACGCAGAAACACCTCCGTCCTCCATTGCTTGGCTGAACGGCAAGCCTGGTGCTGGTATTTCCATTCAGATGTCAGGTGCCTTTTCTCACCCCGCTAACAGCTCAAGGTAAAACGATTCTCGCATCAATTGTAATTGAAAGTTGCCGATCAAAAACAACTGCAATGACGACGTACTTTTACTGTCGTCAAGATGATCCAGAGAGAAATAATTCCATCTCGGTTTTTAAGGGGCTGCTAGCACAATACCTTGAGCAGTGCCCGGAACTTCTTCCATTTTGTGACGAGAAGCGCAACGGCGAGATATCTCTCAGCAACCCAAAGATAGTGAAAGACCTGTTGAAGTCGTTCACGGAGTTTGTGCCGAAGCAGTATATTGTGATCGACGGCCTGGATGAGTGCGATGACAAGAACTTCAAGGAAAGGAAAGAGATTATGAATTTCTTGAGTCAATTAGTCAAAGACGCCGACGCTCGAGTCCCAGGCAAATTGCGCGTCTTATTTGTCAGCCAAATTTTCAGCGATATCAAGCGAGAACTTTGCACAGCTACCATCATATCTCTTGATGGGGAAGGCAATAAAGAAGGTAACGAAAGAGACATCTCGGAGTACGTATGTCAGAAACTGGTGTCCCTTCGCATACAGTTTGAACTTTCGCCAAATCAAGTCGACTACATTAAAGAGAAGACCTGTTTTCGAGCTGACGGTAAGAACTCGACCAATCCATCTCTGCGTATATATTCTGTAAATCTGTATTGACATGCTTATACAGGAATGTTTCTGTTTGCAGTTTTGGTGATGCAAAATCTGGGTAGCCAGACAACACAGGGAGATCTTCTCGACGAGATAAGTGAGAATAGATTTCCAGAGGATCTGGGAAAGGCGTAAGTAGTTTCGTACGTATTCTGATCGTCTAGATCTTTTCTTTTAGCCCATTTTGGTACCTCATGCTCGTTCAGATATTCAAAAGCAAAACCACAGAACAGCTCTCCAGTTACCTTGCTGAACGACAGACAGCTACGAACGAGTCATAAGCAGCTTGGAACGAAATTTGCCTTTTCAGAATTGGAAGACTGCGAAGCAGCTGCTTGGATGGATGGTTTGCGCCAAGCGACCACTCAAAAAACATGAGATTCTTGGCGCCATCTCAATCAATTCAGACAATCAGACCATGTTTTCAGACAAGGATCGACTCCGTGTCAATATCGAAGATATATGTGGCTCGTTAATACAAATGCTTCCAGGGGGGCGTGTCGTGCTTGTCCATAGCACAGCGAGAACGTGAGTGAGCTATACAGAGTTGCTGTGACATCTTCAGGCTTACGAAAGAACATTAGTCACATCGCCAATTCAGAACATGTGCACACAGATACCGTCGAATGTGATCTGACTGTACTTTGTCTACAATACCTTTGCTTTCCGTGCTTTGTAGATGAGGACGATGACAATCTCCGCCGCTGGGCTCGTAATGGCCAGTTTGCACTCCAGGATTACGCTATTGCCAAGTGGCACCATCACGTTCGAGCACTGATACACACCGGTGAGAGGCTTTTTGGGCATGCCTCAAATAATGAATCTAAAGTCGGCGAGCTGGAACAAGCCCTAGATGACTTTGTAGGCACGTACGTCGATGACTTGCCAGATGAACAGGATTTACCCGATGTCAGAATAACAGAAGCGTGCGAGCCATTCAAGGTCCACGAGGTCTTTCATCAATATGTTCAACTCATCTGGAACCATATCCTAACACATGAAGGCGGTGCCTTTGAGAATCGGGACGTGGTCAGCCTCAAGTCTCTTGCGCGCGGGTTGGAACGAAGTCGCCGAATATTAGAGACGTACGCTCAATGTGAGGAGATTAGACAGTACTATGGCACGAGAATATTCAAGTGTCCAAAATTAACCTGTTATTACTTTCACGAGGGATTTATTAACAAGGATTCTCGTGACCAACATGTAAAGAGGCACGAACGGCCATACATCTGCCAGGAAATGGACTGCAGCTACACCGACTTTGGATTCGTGACGAGGAAGGATTTGGATAAACACATGCGATCGTTTCACGAACAAGAATGTGACTTGGAAGCGTCGTTTTCGCCTCCTAAGAAGAAGAATACCGAGAAGACGCCGTTCGGCTGTACGAAATGCTCAGCGAAATTTACGAGAAATATCAATCTCAAAAGCCATGAGAGGGCGCATGAAGGCAAGAGGCCATTCCCATGTCCGGAATGCGGAAAAGCCTTTACAAGGCAGAGCGACTGTAAGAGGCATCAAAAGATTCATGACCGCCGTCGATGATGAGCATACTGTATGCTGACCGCACTCGCGCTGCTTAATGGCGGATTTCTTCTGAAACGATAGAAAAGGAAAGGTTTTTTATACGTCCTGCTGCTTGTGCTCTAAGCCAAGTGGGCCGCGAAACGCTCGCACGAATTATGTAGTATCCTTGAATGCTGTAGAAGGTCGTGACGGAACATGTCGGACTCAATGCAGTCGTTCAGAGGTCCAAGTCCAGTGTTTGGACCAGAATCTATCAACATTTGATAGCACATCTCATGAAAGTAAAAACATGCATCCGAATTTTGGACGCCAGCGGCTGGCTATAGGCAATCGTTTGGTGAAGCTAAACCCAATATGGATTTCACCAAGAGCCACTGTATCCTGTTTTTGGAGCAGAAAGATGACACTTCTCAATTGTGAAAGATCCGACAGTAAAAAGAATCGTCAAAAAAGCCTCCTGATGGTAGTCATCTGTTTGCGAAGGAAGCAAGACATGAGATGGCATGAAAGCGCGGCACGAGCACATGTTTGATCTTGTCCCTGATTGGTTCAAAGGCCACCTTGCTGCTTAGACTCCATCATCAGCCATAGTAGTCAGGTAGCTAGGGGGTATCCTCCACAACTGCTATTGTCCTGCCCTCTTATCTGTCCCTTCGGCACCCATGCCCGCATAAGACATCGCTCCTCGCATCCCACCCACCTGAACGTCAGCCAGCCCTGGCCGCATGTTCATGTAAACCGCGTGTATGCCGAAACCGACTCCTGCTGCCAGTGCTGCTGCTTTCAGTAGACAGTCACGCCTCGACAAACTTGTCCCACCTGACCAGAGATCCTACCGAGATTCCTCCACGTCATCTGAGCCTTTGAGCTCTCCTATCCACCTCTCTCAGTCTTCATCACGGCAACCCTCAGTGTCTCGGACACCATCACCACTCGCCCAACAAATTACTTTCCCCAACTATCAAGATCAATCAGAGGAGGACTTGAGAAAGGACGGCAACACCACAGAGGAAGAAGAGGAGGACGATTGGAACGCTTGGGACGAAGACACTCCTCTCCACGCCTTGAGCGACCCGAACAAGATGCCCTCTGATCTGCGGCCGCCATATTCTCGGCCAACCGACGGCAAATCACAGTCTGGCCAACCTTTACTAGGGCTACCAAATCACAATAGCTACGAAGGCGGGTCCGGCCCAAGACTGACGACAAGGAAAAGCACAACATTTCGGGAGCGGGATCCAGACGAGCAGGCCAAGAATGCCACCAAAAAAAGATATACGTATGCAGCAGGCTTTTTGTTGTTAAGCCTGGTTAGCTTTGCGGTACAAACAGAGACAGCTGTATACATTCAGCATGACCTGGGATGGAGAAAAGCGTATTGCATGTTGTATGTTCATCCTTAGCGAGCCCTTTCCCTGAAGACAACCACCATTTTCGTCAGTGACAAAAAGACGGTTCTAACACTGAGGGTCGATTTCCAGATGGCTGACCCACGGCTCATGGTCTCTCCTCTGGCCCACCCAACTCCTCATCCTCCGCCTGCAATCCCTCTCCACGCCCTGGCCCGTCTTCTGGCGCCGCCACATTTCCCATCTCCGCCACACCGCACAGATGGTACAACACCAAACCCTGCACCTCTCCCCACCCCAAATGCGCGCCTCGCCGCTCCCCTACCTCCTCAAGTGGACCGTGCTGGTCACCTGCGCCCTCACCATCGCCGGCGGCAGCTGGTACGTCGCCGTCGACCTCACCACCGCCAGCGACCTCACCGCCATCTACAACTGCAGCGCCTTCTTCGCCTACGCCTTCTCCGTGCCGCTGCTGCACGAGCGCCTGCGCCTCTCCAAGGTGCTCGCCGTGGGTATCGCCATCGCCGGTGTCCTCGTCGTCGCATACGGCGACAGCGGCGCCAGCAGCGCCAATGCCGACTCGCCCGTGCCGTCGACGCCGAAGCACGGCTCCAAGTCCGGCGGTGGTGCGGGGGGACCGTCCGCGCCGCCCAACTCCGAGGCGCCGAGTCGAGCGCTCGGGAACATCGTGATTGGGATTGGGAGCGTGCTGTATGGGTTCTACGAGGTGTTGTACAAGAAGGTGGCGTGTCCGCCCGATGGAACGAGTCCAACGCGCGGCATGCTCTTCGCGAACACGTTTGGCTCGTGTATTGGTGCCTTTACGTTCCTGGTGCTGTGGATTCCGTTGCCGATTCTGCACTATTCCGGGATTGAACGGTTTGAGATGCCGGATGCGCACACGGGATTCATCTTGTTCATCTCGGTGGTGATGAATGCGACGTTTTCGGGGTCCTTTTTAGTCTTGATTTCGCTGACGAGTCCGGTGTTGAGTTCGGTAGCGGCGCTGTTGACTATTTTTATTGTAGCAATAATTGATGTAATGCTACCACCGCCGTTGTATAGTCCAATTAGTGCGTGGGCGATTACGGGAGGCTTGCTGATCATTCTGGCATTCTTGATGTTGAGTTGGGCAACTTATCGGGAGATGGATGAAGAAAGGAGAAAGAAAGTGCACGAGGAAATTGTGGAAGAGAGTGACATTGACGACGTTTGAAGGCTGATTTGGACCGATATCGGGTGCAGAAAGCCCATTATAGAACTGGAAACGCCGCATTTGGGAGGTTCATGACGCGCTGATAGACCTGCGATTCTTGCATTTCTTCTGTTAACAGCTTGGCGGGTTCGGTTGAGCCTAGGAGGCTCCCGTTGGATGCATCTTTGAGCATTTTTGGGCGTTATACATCGTTGATTTATTTACCTAATTCAGGTGCTGTAGAATTTCTCCGTCTAAAGGACTTGGAAAGCCGGACGGAAATTCCATGTCATCGAAAGCTCTGCTTCAGTCGACTTTTCAAAGGCCTCCAACGCCATACGTGTTAACCGACGCAGTATGATTACGTCAGGCAAATGTTCAAATAGCTCAAGCACCCAATCGAGGCAGCGAATGGAATTTTAATACCGTGCGCCAAGTTTCTCTAATGCTTTAGATGGTCCCATTTCATCCCATTCCTGTTTCGTTACCCACATATTTTCTTTATCCGCCATCTGTGCATAGTTAGCTTCATGGCCAAGGTCCCAGAGGTTAAGACAACTAACAATGTTTGCGAGTACTGCACCGCCTAAGAAAACCATATGTCTTCTTCTGGGTGGGTCTTCTATCCTGACCTTGAATTTCTGCTCCGTAATCAGTATGAATTGGTACGAATGAGCGCACATCGCAACGTACATTTAACCTCTCTGGATTTCCTTGCAACACCCGCGTCAGCCACAGCTGCTTAAGCTCTTTCTCTAATCGACTCGGTAAACCAGGATACATGCTGCTCCCGCCACTCAGAACGATCGCTTTGTACAAGCTTGCGCGTACGTCGACGTCTGCAGCTTGTATTGTATTGAAGAGGAACTCTGCCATGCCGGGCTGCTCGACATCCACCAAATGCGGCTGAAATAGACATTCTGGAGCCTCGAATCTTTCACTTCCAACTCGAATTACCCGACCATCGGGAAGCGTGTACGACTCCACAAGAACAGTCGTGTCTTCAGATAGACGTTGGTCAAGGGCGAGGTCATAGGATACGTAGCAAAGTTTCTCTTTGATCTGTCGGACGGTTTCGAAGTCAGCGGTCCGGTTAAGAGCATAACCCCTTCGAAGGAGGAGGGCGATGAGATTCCGAGTCACATCACGACCAGCGACGTCAAGACGGCGAGTGAGATGATTTAGAACTGTAGATTCATACACCGGGACAATGTGTGTAACGCCATCTCCTGAATCTACAACGACGCCTGAAGATAGACCCTGGGCATACAAAGCCAAAACGGCCTGAATAGCGACGTAGACACCATGAAAACCGTATCGTTCGAACATTACTTCGCACATTTGTTCGCGATTCTTGAGAGGATTCATTGGAGGTTCTGTCAGGAGAATCTTGCGGCCTTGAGGGTTGATGCGCATCTTTTCAAAGAATGTAAAATCCCACAAATGCTGCATGTCGTCCCATTTCTTCACAATACCGTTCTCCATCGGATATGAGATCTGGAGCATGGAGCGCGCTGCTGCTGCCTCATCTCCACACATGATATCCTTCACTACTATATCGCCTGCTCGCTCTTCAGATCGTAGGATGGGTCGACCGACAATGGATGGATACTGATGGTCTGGAAAATTCTTCGAGCAGAATGATGTGAGCAGATTGTTTCAGACATACAAGAAGCATCAGTACTCACCTGGCCGGCATAGCCAGCTTTGAGGAAGCCTGTCCCTCCATCTAGGACTACAAGCACCGAAAGGTCAGCTTCGAATGTAATTTGGAGAGCATTCAAAAGTCAAATGAACAAACAACTCACCAATCGGAGCCTCAGCCATCTTGGCTATCCTAGGCCAGGACTAGGGACAGGATAATGCTATCCTATCCAACTTTCGATATGTGCACCGGTGTACGCGGCCATGCACGATTGTGTGGGATGTTTGCAGCGTTTGTTCTTGGACCCTCCGCCCCGCCATGTGTTGTGAGATGGTGACAAGTTTCCGCC
Organism: Astrothelium macrocarpum; assembly: GCA_021030915.1. Classification (NCBI taxonomy): domain Eukaryota; kingdom Fungi; phylum Ascomycota; class Dothideomycetes; order Trypetheliales; family Trypetheliaceae; genus Astrothelium; species Astrothelium macrocarpum. Next base: position 86,025 of record JAGEMR010000033.1, read on the forward strand.
CCATCCGGCCAAACATAAGGTAACATGAAGCTACCACAAGAGCTTCTCCGATGCATGTACCGGTGGCTAACGTGAACCTCGGTATTCCTCCATCAGTCATCCACATCCATCGGACTCAAGTCCGATTCCCATGCCTTCGTCCATGTCATGAAGATCCAGATTTGTAGTGTCACTCCGTGACCGCATGCAACCCTGGACCTAGTAGACAGCGCTGAAGTTTTAGGTCCCGTAAATTGCGCTCAGCAACACCTGAGAGATGCAAAGATCTCCGTGCAAAGTGGTGGAAAAATGACGTAGCTCAATCCGGCGAGGCTATTTGGCCTGCAATATTGATCACCAGAGGCTGATAAATCAGTATCCCAACAGCAGGCTAGGAGTGCTTGATATAAATTCTGCTTTCCTCAATCATCTACGCTCCCTCATAGCTGTTTAATTGCTGAGATACCCATCCAATTTCATATTCTTTATTTCGTCAAATTTGAGCTTTCGCACGATGCCACCACGCTTCGAGTCTGACAAGGTCGACCCTTCGCCTCTGGGGAAACCACTGGAGTTTCACTTTTCGGGCAAGACTGCTCCAACGCGTTTCTTGAAGGCTGCTATGACAGAACGTCTCTCGTCATGGCATCCAACAGACCTTGCTGCTCGTGGCGTTCCTTCCGATACTTTGATAAACGTATACAAGCATTGGGGTGAGGGAGGGTTTGGTGTGATTTTGACAGGCAATACTATGATAGGTACGAAAGTCGCTTCACGGGCGAATACGACGAACTTGCGCTGAAGCTTTCAGAACCCGACCAACTCGAAGCTGCTGGCAATCCGATCATTCCCCGTGGAGCTCCTTTTTCGGGGGAGCGCTTTGACGCCTTCAAAAGACAGGCTGAGGCAGCCAAAGCTCATGGCGCTCTTATCGTGAGTCAATTATCACATCCAGGCCGCCAGACTTCAAAGGACCTACAGCCGGACCCAGTCTCCGCTAGTGATGTTCAACTTGAAGGAAACGTTATGGGCATGGAGTTTGCGAAACCCCATCCGGCTTCGCAACAGGAGATTGATAGGGTCATCGACGGTTTTGCCCACGCTTCCGAGTACTGTGAGAAGGCTGGATATGACGGTGTGGAGTTGCATGGCGCACACGGTTACCTTTTGGCCCAGTTCTTAGCCGAGACCACAAACCACCGCACAGATAAATATGGAGGTAGTCTCGAAAACCGCGCTCGGCTCATCATTGAAATCGCTCAGGAGATTCGCAAGCGTACGAAACCCGATTTCATTATCGGTATCAAACTCAACTCTGTGGAGTTTCAAGACAAAGGTTTCCAGCCTGAGGAAGCTAAAAAGCTCTGTCAACTATTAGAGCAAAACAGGTTTGATTTTGTTGAACTGTCTGGCGGAACGTATGAGAGCCTCGCGTTTGAACACAAGCGTGAGTCAACCAAGAAACGTGAAGCCTTCTTCCTCGAATTTGCCGACCAAATCACGCCACACATCAAACACACCAGATCTTACGTCACCGGTGGCCTGAAAACGGTCGGTGCGATGATCGACGCTCTGAAATCCGTGGATGGTGTAGGACTTGCTCGTCCTGTTTGCCAAGAACCCCATCTTCCACTTGATATTCTCCAAGGCAAGGCGCAAGGTGCCATTAAGCAAGCCATTGATATTAACAACTTTGGTCTTACCAATGTTGCCGCTGGTACCCAGATCAAGCAGATAGGAAGGGAACAAGAGCCGATTGACCTGAGTGATGAGAGCCAGGTTGAAGCATTCAATAAAGATATGGGTATATGGGGCGAGAAGATGGCCAACAACAAGGATGGTTGGAATTATGGATACATAGATTTGGAAAGTGCAAAGATTGTACCATATGCGGCACCAACGAAGCTATGAGTGCAAAAGAGCAAAATAATGTCTCAATTTCAATTAGATTTAGATTTTACACTTACTCGAGCAAGCAGATTATCTCGGCTACTGGTGTGTACCAAGAGGGGCAAGACAGTCACAGAAAACGAATAGCTACAGTTGTAGTATACTATCTAGCAAGAAGATGGCTATAGTAAAGTCGAAATGAAGTACTAGCTAATGAATAGGAAGAGGGCTACGTCCCGTGCTCTTCCATTGCTACATTGAATTCATAATCAATATCAAATTTATCATTAATTCAAATGCATGTCCGATCATGCACAAACTCCATATCTAATTCCAAGCCCTGATGCCAGCTATCAAACACGATATTCATCATCCCTGTTGACAATCCTATGCCGCTTCAGAATTCTTCCTCGATTTCATTCTCTCCCTCAACCCTAATCCAGTAAGACTTCCCTTCCTTCCCTGATGAGCCTCGTTACCAATACTTGCTCCCTTAGTGCTTGGCTTCCGCTCCTTCTTTGGTGGCGGCGCATACTCGCTCATGCTCTTCTCACCATAGAAGCCAACCACACTAACCTCACGCCCCTTCAGATCCCTCGTCGGCTCCATGTATTTTTTCTCCTCGGCAAATTCGTGGAGCGCTGCGAGATAGGCTGCCTCGGTCTTGAAGCGACCATACCGGTTGACTGGGGCGTAAGCTGGGAGAGTGGAGGTGGCGGAGGGAGCTAGGGAAGCAGCGTCGCCGAAGTCGCGAGCGCGTGGAGCGTAGTAATCATCGTAGACAGGCGGTTGAGATGAAGTCTTGGGGGAGGGGACGATGGGGGCGGATTCTGGCCGAGATTGGAGAGAATTGAGAAGCGGCCGGGTTGATTCGTGGGAGATGCGAGTTTGAGGCTCGAGGGTAGCTTCCATGTTGATAGAGTTAGGTGGAGTTCCTGCACGAAGAATGGCAAAATAGAATCAATGCGAAACCAACGCCGCAGTGCGATAATAGCTGATTTTAGTTATTCTGCATACTGAGACTTTGAAATTGAAGCGAGGTGTGCTTCATGTACGCCACCAGGTCGGGTCACGATCGAGTCCAATTGGTTTACAAATTGCATGGTCCCGTGTGTTCCGAAAACGATGATCAACGCAGTCGATGAAGCGCAGTGATACAGGGCGAATAGGATGGTGTCATGCGAACACGTTGTCCTCTAGCTCAGCTTCCAAGACAGCCGCGCGGCTGAGGAAGCTGTATACTGAGCATATACGAAGAGACGAGATTGACACTGACATCTACATACCTGGGACTTCATCATGAAACAGTGTTCAAGTGGAAGAGGATGGGATGAGGTATGCTTGTTTAAGCGATTGGCCGAGTGCTCAGAGCTGTACCACTCCGTCGGGGCCAACTGACAGCTTTCTACCATGGCCCATGATCACTCCTTCAACGATTCCCCGAACAACAGGACATGCATCCTCCGCACCAGTCTTCACGATGCAACCATTCGGCCGGTGGAAATTTCCTGGCGTCGCTGCTGAAGAAAATCAGCGCCAATGTGGGGTTGCCCCGCGTTGTCTGCCATGGTCGTGCTCGAAAACGAACTGCCGAAGACCTCTTATTCCTAGTGACGACAGACGCCAACCACTCTTTGACTACCTTGAACGCTGAGGGAGCAATGGCTATAAGCATCCGTCAATGCGCTTCGGCACGCTGGAAAGTGATCGACTTGATCGAAAACCCTTCAGGCACTTCGCAGCATCTGTGTGCCATTTCAGTGTGAAAAATGACGAACACAATCCATCGTAATCCTCCCTTTAGAGCGGAGCATTTGGGCTCCTTGCTCAGGCCAAAGGATCTCATTGAGAAGCGAATGGCCTTTGAGAAGAAGGAGGTGTCTTTGGAAGATATCACTAAGCGCGAGGATGAGGCCATAAAAGAGATTGTTCAAGTCCAGGTCGACACCGGTTTCCGTTCTGTTTCAGATGGAGAATATCGGTAATCAGACTTCAAATCTGCCTTCCGGGAAGCCATGACTGATGAACATTAGACGACATCAATTCTGGGGCACTTTCTTCCCGAATCTCCAGGGAATGGAGATTTACCAAAATCCATCCATAGAGCTATTCAGGCCGTATCTACCAGATATTGCTGCCTTCACTGAGGTTCAACATAACCCTGAAGAGTCCATTTTTTGTACAGGCAAAATTAAACACACGGGGAAGTCGGACAATGTAAAGCAATACGAGTATGTGAAGAGTTTGCTACCCAAAGAGCGATGGGGTGATATCAAGATTACGCTCCCAGCTCCAGAGTGGTATCACATGCGCTATAAGGAAGGAAAGGCGTATACAAAGGAAGCATACAACAGCGACCAAGAGTACTACGATGATCTAGCCAAGGCATATCAAGACGAGCTTGAGATCTTATATCAAGCAGGCTTGAGGAACGCACAGATCGACGATCCTAACATGGCTTGTAAGTTATAACTACACCATCCTTGACCATACTGTTACTGAGTGGCCTGCACAGATTTCTGTTCCGAATCAATGATAGCTGGCTGGAAAGAGGACAAGACCAATTCCTTGACTGTTGATCAACAGTTGGACGCTTACATAGCGCTCTACAACAAGTGCATTGAGAAGCACACCGACAAGATGCACATTGGCCTTCATATCTGCAGAGGTACTGCCAATGGACCTTTCTTGCGAAACGAGATTGCTGACCCTTCTTTTCGCAGGCAATTTCGTCGGATCACGACATTTCTCTGAAGGTGGCTACGATCGTATTGCGGTCAAACTTTTCCAGAATTTGAATGTGTCCACTTTCTACCTCGAATATGACACTCCTCGTGCTGGTGGCTTCGAGCCGCTTGCCCACCTTCCAGCACACAAGAATGTCATCTGCGGTGTTGTAACTTCCAAATTCCCTAAGCTTGAGGACAAGAAAGAAATGGTCGCACGAGTAATGAGTGCGGCTGATATGGTGGCCAAAGGCACTGGTGAGACGCGAGAAAAGGCACTCGAGAGGATGGGCGTGAGCCCACAATGTGGCTTCGCGAGCCATGTTCTCGGAAATGCTCTGGAAATTGACGATATGAAGAAAAAACTGAAGCTGGTGAGGGAGATTGCCGACGAAATTTGGCCAGGGCAACCGTAAGCGAGTTTGGTCAACGCCCATTCAAGTTCTGTGCAGGACATGGAGCCTGCATAGAACAGTCAGTTTGTTGAAACTGTCAAATTAGGGATGAGTGAAGTGAGATTGATGACCTCCACTGAGAATATGATCTTCTTACCTCAGTAGCTTATTAGCGGCCTTGGATTCGCACTCCTTGTTGAGACAGGAACTGCCTGTTCAATAGGCAAGACTTGATTACTATTGAAATTTGTCACACATCTTTGAACCTTCGCTTCTCTTCCTTACGTACTTAAGTCCATTAGAACAAGCCTTCCTTATCAGACCAAGAGCTATAAAAACACTGACCTCAATGGAAAAAGGACGCTTCCTTGTAGTACAATGTTTACATAAACCAATGCGCTCAGCAGCTTTGGCTTCTTCATGAAATGGGGTGGTATCTTCCCTCAATGACCAATTGGAGCTCTACAATTCCAGCATGAACCATCGATGGTGTGCTTCGCATACACGCTTTTCGTGATGAGTCGCTGCTGATCAATGATATGTTTCAATTCCAAGAGGAACGGAGTTGGTCAGCCCATCTCTAAGATTTTCTCAAGCTTCTCATTCGGCTCCGTCCAATCTACGTCCATTTCATTGTTCGCTTCGCTGTCTTGTTCTACAACAGGCATTCTACTCCTTCGACTCTCTTCTAGTCTTTCAACGACCTTCGCATTCAGCGCTCTCATCCTTGCCAGTTCCTCTGCCAGTTCTCCATCTTCTGTGATCAAATTCGGCTTAACATTTTTCTGTGATCCTTGAAATGGTTGTAGCATTTGGTTGAGATTCCTCAAACTTTCAAGACGGGTTCGTAAAGCTGCACGACGTTCGGCAAGAGAGCGCAGTCGCGAGAGAGAGGCGCTGTAAGATGACTGTTCAGCGAAATCCTCAAGCTGACTCTCACGGCGATCAGAAGAGAAAGAGTCGTCGGGAAGTGTCCAGGAAGAGGGAAGTTGGGAGATTGTTCTATCAAATTTAGATAAGAAGCTTTGATAGCATTGAAGAGTCGTCGAGCAGATTAACTCACTCATCAAGTGTTAGGTCTGCGTCAATTCGTGGAACATCATCGAACACGTCGTTCTCTTGCAGCAAAGGCTCAGCTGCATTCCAATAGAGTTTATCGATTTGCTCTGCTACGTGGCGGATTGCAAGGGAAGGGTAGGCTGCCTTGACATGCTGGCGGAGGAGACGGTTCACTGGGATCATCGTCAGTCCCAGACCTCACTTTCAAACATGCGATCGATAATAAAGCCTCATAATCTTTTCATGGAGATACGAATAAACCAACTGAGATGTACTATCTGCACAGGATCTACTTGTAAGACAATTCGCATGGATTGTGGTAAAAAGGACAGAACATATATGTGAGCTTGCAATATAGTCTTTGATTTATCCTCACAAGTCAGTCAAAGCAATGTCATCTCAAAACCTACCTTGTCTAAGCACATCCTCGACCATACCCAATGACAAATCCCTATCATCATTCGCCCACTGATCAGGAACTTGCAGAGGCTGCAACAGGGCTCTGACTTGTGCTCTTAGAAATGCAGACTTAAGTGCAATAACGGTATTCGTGTTGGATTTTGACATTGCAGGTATCGTGGTTGATGTTGGATTAAATAAGGGTTGAGAACAAACAACGCGTTAGCAAAGTAGACTGGGATACGCGTCGGCACGTGACGCAAATTACTCCTGATTCAATAATCATATGAAATGAAATTGACCGACTCCAGGCTCAATGGACGTCACTTGTGCATCGAGTCTGAAAGGACGCTGGCAACCATGGTGCAGATTCGCTCCCAAAGAGACCAGGCGCTGTGGGCAATGCTTGCGTACAAGAGTCCTAGGTATTTCTCCATAACATAGTACAATTTCCTCACGTCTGAGACTCCTTTGCAAAGCATTTCGCAAACCAATTGATAGCTTGATCCTTTGCCTTATCCATCCGTGCCATCGCTTCCTCGCCCTCATCGCCTCTGACTGCAAATCCATGCTCCGCCTCTGGGTAATCCACAACCTCGCAGACCGGCTCTGCTCTCTCGGTCTTCTTCTCCAGAATCTTCCTTATCTCATCCGTCTTCTCCTTACTGAGCGACAAGTCGTTCCCAGCAGCCGCCACGCTCAATGGCAGTTGCACATTGTCAATATCCACAGGAATGCTCAAGCCGCTCGGATGCGCCGTAAATCCCGCATCCACCAATGTCTTGCCATCCTTGTCCCTCCCTTGTGGTCCACACAGCCAAAACGTGAAGCGTCCGCCCCAACAGAATCCAGCCGCTCCGACTCCCTTCCCTTTTGCCTCCTCACTTGGCCGTACCCTTTCAACAAACTCCCAAATCCGCGGCTTGCACACTGCAGGTCGGCAACTGATCATGAACGGGACGACGTTCCACAAAACCGTCACCATGGCACTCATTTTAGCAAAAATGCCAGCGCTTCCCATGAGGACTACCATCTTGCCCATCACAGGACCTGGCACGGCCCCACCAGCCATGACTTCGGGGAGATAGGTCAGGAAGCCCGCCCGTGCGTAGGCATCAGCCAGAAGACGATTGTTGGTAAACTGCCAGCCAAAGGCATCTGGGAGGAAGATGATGATACCCTTCGTTTGGGCATCTGTCGGCGGCGAGGCAACGTAGCAGTCGTAGCCGTGGAGCTTAGTAACTTGACCGACCGGTTGAGTACGAATATGGATAGTACCAGATACGCAGCAGGCGCTTGCCATATTCAAAAGGTTGTTGCAAACACTGGATGTACGTGATCGTATGTTAGGCCTGGTGTTAGCGGTGAGACGATACAGAATTCTGGCAACCACACAGGCAAAATTGATGAATTTGTTAAAGACGGCGAAGATCTAGCGAAAGTGGAAAAAGGAATCACTCAGAATGGACGCCTTGATAACATAGGAAACGAGCAGGATTAAATGCTCCTACTTATTCCTTCCGGATCACCGGTCTCGGCCCGAGAAAGGCTGTTATACACTGATTGTGAGTGCCTTGTTTCATCTAGATCCATTCACAACTTTTCCCCGATTGAAGCTTCGTTGCGAATGAGAAGAGATCCTCCACGCAAGCATGTCTTAGGTGGTGGAAGTGTGAAGATGACGGGGTCCCTCATTGGGTTCGTCGGACTGAAGTGAGTCCGATTATCTATTCAGAGTGAGTGAGGCGAAAATTAGATTCGGAGTTAAAACAGAGCATGGGTGGTCGGGCCGAGACGCTCCAGGCACACCTAGCAGTGGCTTCCACGAACTTGCATCATCTCTGCATGCATTGCTGCAACTTTAATTACGATCCAATATTTGTCGCTTGAGAGTATGGTACATGCAGAAGCGGCAAATTTCGCTGCAGGTGTTTCGAAAAAAGATGCTTATACTCAAGTCTTGGAACAAGCTCGATCTCTTTTTGACGGCCAGAGGAACTGGGTAATGACACCGCGAACGACTATAGATGAGCTAAACTGAGTCTCTGTAGGTTTGGTACGAAAATTACAAATTTTGACATGCGAATCAGAACTGACACAATCTAGCAATCTCGCCAATGCGTCCTCTCTCATCTACCACGCCTTGAAGTCTCTGCCTAGTCCATCTGACCAAGTAAATTGGGCTGGCTTCTATGTCCTCTCCCCGAACGAGCCAAAAGAACTTATACTGGGGCCTTTTCAAGGCAAGGTGGCCTGCCAGACCATAGCTTTTGGTAAAGGAGTTTGCGGCACTGCGGCTGCCACAAAAGAAACACAGCTAGTTCCAGATGTGGATCAATTCCCCGGACACATAGCTTGTGATAGCGAGAGCCAGAGTGAGATTGTTGTCCCAATCATCCAAAATGGCAAGGTAGGTCCTCTTTGTGCTGATGATGAAACTCGACACTGAATTTGCCGCCTGAGGTTGTTGGAATCATCGACATTGACTGCGCCCAAAAGGTTGGTTTTGACGATGAAGATCGCATAGCTCTGGAGGAATTGGCAGGGTTGCTGGCAACCTCGTGTGACTTTTGGTCGGCCACGTACTCCACCATCAGATAGCATGGGATATCCCGTAGCAATCAATTCCCCATCTCAGTCTTCCCGTCACCCTCGAATGCTTCTTACCAAGTCTCTCAATTCACCACCCTCCACCGTCTCTCCCGCTTTCCCACCCGCTCCCCACCCCTCCGGGACTTCATCCAACACCCTTGCAGGTCTATCGCCCACCACGCTCCCCGGCGGAATGACCATTCCCGCTGGCACCACGCTTCCCTCCAAAATCCTCACATTCTCCTTTACGATGCTGAACGGTCCCAGCACGCATCGGGGCTCGACATGCACGTGACTTGCAATGCTGACACTGCTGACGGTGCACTCTGGGCCGATGTAAACATGGTCTCCGATTTTCATCGGGTAGAAATGCATTTTTCCGCGCGAGAGGCGTGAGGGCGGGTGAATGGTGCAGCCTGTGCTGACTACCGTATATTTGCCCATGCTGATAGTGGTGGTAGAGCTGGAGCTGGAACCCGAGCTGCTGCTGTCCGCGGTGCGGTGGAGGTCGCCACGGAGATGGACGTCAGCCATAATGACAGTACGGCCAGCAAGCATGATGTTGGGCGTGCCTTCGATTTTGGCACGACGGGAGACTTTATTTCCAGTGTCCTTATAGACTGGTCAGCTGAACCTTGGTTGAAGATATTTTCCTAAAGCTGAAAGCTTTACACGCCGTTTTTGTAGGTTTATGGAAGCGGTTTCGAGGTGAACGTATATGAAAATGTAGACAAGAAGAACAATAGACAACGTACCGTTTCGATGTATTCCCCCTTGACTGATCGGCTCGCGGTCGATTTACGATTTATAGCAGATGGCCTCGACGACATGATGTAATGAGATCTGATTTGAGTCAATGTTGAATTTCTGATGAGATCTGATTTCGCGATACTTGAATTCTTCTACGATAGGCTAGATGGAGGAATGGCTTATTACATAATCAGACTATCCCCGCACTCTTATTGCTCGCAGTTCTTTTCCAAGCAATTATAAAACAACGTACTATCGAGCAAACATTCACATAGTTACTTATGGAGATAGCTAAGAGATTTGATTTCGTTTCGGATCTATAAGTGCCGTGTATGCTATTGTCCAGTTCTGTCGTGTTAAATCTAATATAGACCTGTTTTACTTTGCGATGCGTGCCAGTATAGCTCAGTTACGGAGAGCATATGTTTTCAGATGTCAGGAGTAATGGTGTCAATACTGCGCATCATCCGTAGGACCATGACGGATGTGTTAAGCTGCACACAAATTCCGCATGAGATTCATCTGAATTCGCCAATGGCTGGACTAGAATTGTGTTGACAGACATCTGGACGTCACCGTTTCCAATTAAAACAAACTCAAGGACCCCATCCTTCTTACAGCAAGCATCTACGTTACGCATGTGCGCTAGCCATTCGAACCCGCGCATGCCCTATTGCCTCATGCCACATATACGATGAGCCTGTTTTAGAAGACCCGGAAATTCTTTAACTCTTCGTGGTTTGCTGGTTCCCGTGCTGAACACTTTAATCCAACCACGTGGAGAACGACAGAGGTAATGGCTTCGCCAGCAGCCAGCCTTGTTCGATATAGTCGAGTTCGTCTCGATCTGCATCTACATGTAGATGAGACATGCAAACATAGTGGGCGATTTGGTGTAGGTGTTGTAATAAAGCTTGGACATCTCTCCGTGTAGGCAGCATCCGCTTTGGCTCATCCCTCTTTCAATCTCTTTGCCGGTCTTAATGAATCATCGGGTAGACCGCTTCTCTTTGTACCAGGCAAACTTGCCGTCTTGATATCGTCTGCTTGGCTTACTCTCCGTTGGGGGTATTCGGTATTGCTACCTTCAAAACAGTTCTCATATGTATTCTTCTCGCCTAGCTTGCCACTGCCATCGTAATCGAAGTATGGATGTTTCAGAGCATCTTCGGCCGAAAGTCTTGCTTCTGGATTGTATTCTAGAAGCTTGGCGAGCAAATCCAAACCGTCAGGACCAGGAGAGGCAGAGCGGGGTTCACTAGGATACTGATTTTGCTTCAAAGTACTATTGTACCAATTTCCGAGACCATGAGGACTTTTGAGACGCGGGTTGTTAGCTAGAAGCGTAGTGAGTTGATTGTACTCGTGCATTGCGCTCAACAAAGGCCAGCGTTCAGCGCTAGGTGGGCCCAGTATTTCTATTATCTTTTGAACTTGATTACGCTGAAATGGCACCTGTTTCTTGCCATCCATCTTTGCCTCCTCGCCTTTGAAGATGGGTCGAAGAGAGAGCAGCTCAGCAAAAATGCATCCAACAGCCCAGAGATCGACGGCGGGTGTGTAATGTCTTGAGCCGAGAAGGAGTTCGGGTGCACGATACCAGATAGTAACGACAACCTTGTCACCATTGAAGAGGTTTGAGAGTGGCTTGTAAAAGAGGCGGGCAAGACCAAGATCACCGATTTTGATCACTCCTTCACTAGTGACCATGATATTTGCAGGCTTGAGGTCACGGTGCATGACCCATGACTTGTGCAGGTAGACCAGCCCATTCAACAGCTGGTACAGGATTGACTTGATCGTTCTTGCAGGAATAGCTGACCTACTTGGTTGTGTGTGATGGTGAATGATTTGTAACAAGTCGTGCTCCGCATATTCGAAGATCATAAAGATACACTTGTCCTCCAGAATGATTTCAATAAGACGGATGACATTGATATGAGACAGCTCGGTACAGAGAGCCATCTCACGGATGGCTGACTGCGATATGCCGGTATACTGGATTTCGCCTTCTTTGTCAGGCTTAAATCTAGACGCTGTTAGTCAAGATGACGGGATGGAGTTGCCTGCGAGACTCACTTTTTGATGGCACATACGCCGCCACGTATTTTGGACTTGGCCTTGTAGACTCGGCCGTAAGTTCCACTGCTAATGAAGCCCAAAACCTCATACAGTTGCCTAATTTTCTTTTTGCTATCATAGCAGGGAGATACCATCTTCTTACCGTCGGATGGATCTGGACGCGAAGCATTAGAAAGAAGTCGAGCATGATTGATGATCTGCTGTGCAAAAGAAGACATGCTTGGGCTGAGAACGGAGTACCGAAAAGTCCTACACGGCCATGGAAGTTGATTTAGACTTAATTCAACGGCAACGGCTCGCTAATCTGAGACAAAAAGACGTTCGAAGCAAGCCTCGGATATCGGCTGACGAAATAGGCAGGATGCATACCTTCAAATACCGCTTGAACGCTTCGCTTCAGAGCGGGAACGCTGGTGGTTGGAGCTTTACTATTCGTAGTGGCAGATCCGGTCCCAGTTCCACCGGAGCTAGGAGGATTGGACACGACGTTCATCGTCGATATGAGCGGCGTTACAAAGCGTGCCTGCTCAGCTGTCAGTAATATGGGGAGCACCGGGGAGGATTGCATGCACATGGATTTCCATGCATATGCATAGGCTTCTCGGTCCCGGATGCCGACGAGGGCAGCCAGATCTGAAGCTTGGCGTGCAACGAGTTATGCCAATGGTCGTTTGCGTACCGGCTCAGCAGAATTCTTAAGTCCGCATTTCCGGTAAAGATAGCACGAGGTGACGCGGTCATCCGAATTTCGCGACGGTTGGCGGCAAGACCAGGCGGGAGCTAAGAGGCGTTCAGGCAAGCAGTTGCACGCAATGGGACAACGGGGCGGAGGGCGAACACATTAGCATTGCCTGCTGTGCGCATCTAATTGTGAGAAGCAGAGAAAAGGACGTAGTGTATCGGGACGCTCAGGAGAAGCTGGAGCAGAGGTGCAGCGATGCAGGCGCACACGACGAGAAGGTGGTTGCTGCCGACGTCAGCTCCACGCAAGCTCCCATGCTCTTACTATCTTACTACACGCATTCGCTGTGTCTGTTACCCATCCGGTCCATCCACATAGTCCTTCCCTAGCTACACCCCTTAGACCTGCTCTGAGTGGTTGAACGATCGTCATTTCCCTGTACACCCCAGCACGCCTTGCTCTCCTTATCATCTTCACTCATGACAATGTATGAAGCATTCCAAACCATCTCCCACCATGTTGCTTACCAGCAATGCAGAGAAGCAGTCCGGTAGCACACGGCCTCAAAGGCTCGCACGAGTCGTCCTGCTTGCTTATCTTCGTTGCATCATGGATGTTCGTGCCGCTCTGAAAAATGTCACGCCCTCTTTTCTATTTCTTCTCTTGACTGCCACCATTGGACCCCTGCTATTTGGGTACCACCTCGTAACGAACCCAACCCTTCAACCACTTGTCATGCTGCTTACTCTGAGCTTAGGCTGAGCTCAATGCGCCAGAAGAAGTCCTCAGATGCCACACTCGCCGTCTTGACATCACCTCGCCTCTCTTCCCCGCCTATGCCTCCACATACAGCTCTACATCCCTCGCCAGTAGCAATGTTGCTGCCTCTGTCGTTGAGGTCAAGCTTCCACAATGTATACTAATGACTAATGTGCAGTTTGGCTTGGTATCCTCCATCTTCACACTTGGTGGTCTCATAGGCGCTCTTTCGGCCGGTACAGTGGCTCAAAGATACGGCAGATTGAAAGCAATCCTGTGGACCACGTTTTTCTTCATTGTGGGGCCACTTTTCGAGGCTTTGGCATCGAACATTGCTATAATGTCAGTTGGCAGATTCGTTAGTGGACTGGGAGCAGGAGCTGCCGTCGTCGTCGTTCCAATCTACATTTCAGAAATAGCCCCACCAAAGGAAAAGGGTTTCTGGGGAAGCAGTACCCAAGTCATGGTCAACTTCGGTATTTTTGTCGCGCAATTACTGGGGTTTTTCCTGTCCAGAGGCGAATTGTGGCGTATCATCTTGGGAGCAGGAGGTTTTTTTGGAGTCTTACAGCTGGCTGGTCTGCTCCTAGGAGGCGCAGAATCACCAAAATGGCTAGCAAGCTCAGGGCGTGTGAATCAGGCCAGAAAAGATTTGAGGCGAATCCGAGGTCCCAACGTGGACATTCAGCAAGAAGTTGATACTTGGGGAGCGGAAGACAGTGAGGAGCGACACGAAGAGGAAGAATCATTACTGCGTAATGAAGATGGCACAGACGGGACTCAAGAGCCTCAACCCCGAAAAAGAGATGTCGCCCAAAAGCAGGTCGTCAGTATCTTTGAAGTCATCCGACACCCCGATTACAACAAAGCTACTTTTGCAGTCATGATGGTCATGGTCGCGCAACAGCTCTGTGGTGAGTTTTTTCTACATTCATCGATTTTCTCAACATCCCACTCTGACTTTGGTTGCTCATTACCTTGCCAGGAATCAATTCCATTGTAATGTACGGCGTGTCCCTCCTAACCTCCCTCCTCAGCACCTCGTCCGCCCTCCTCAACCTTTGCGTCTCGTTCCTTAACCTTTTCGTCACTCTCCTTTGCGCCCCCCTTATCGATATTCTTGGCCGCAAAACCGTCCTCCTCCTCTCCATTACAGGCATGGGTGCTTCCTCCCTCGCCCTCGCTCTCTCAATCATCTTCACACTCCCGCCGCTCTCTGTAGTAGCAGTGATTACCTTTGTTGGTAGTTTTGGACTCGGTCTGGGACCGGTTCCTTTCATTCTCTCTTCGGAACTTGTGGGACCCGAAGCGGTTGGCGCAACGCAAAGCTGGGCGCTTGCCGCAAATTGGCTATCGACATTCATAGTAGCACAATTCTTTCCTATAGTGAACGAGAAACTCGGGAAAGGAAAGGTTTACTTCATATTCATGGCCCTTGCCATTTTCTTTGCACTTTTTGTCTCATGGTGGGTCCCGGAAACAAAGGGGAAGAAGGACGCAGATGAGGTTTGGGGACGTAAGAGAAGAACTGAAGGCGAGGGGTGGCAGGAAGACGATGCCAGACATTCAAATCAACGGCAAGATTAACGTGGTATGTTCAGAAGCGCATTCAAAATAGACGTAGCTCAAGCAGAGATTTGCATTCGAGATAGACCTTGAGATTTGTAACATCGTAATGTCTCCATTGTATACTAGCAAAAGCAGTTAGAGGCCAAGCTATGTAAACTTGAGGGATCGAATGTCCAGTCAGAAGATTGTTGTATGCTATGTTCTAATGAGGCAAAGACTTCAAGTCAAACTGATATATGCACTAATGTTGAATGCACCTACCTCTTCACAATCGCCAGAGACTCTTGACAGGCATCTAGAGTCGCGCTTACTACGATTCAATATCGAGAAAAGCCAGTCCCGGTCTGGTTCTTTTTCCACCAAACACAACACTATTTCCTCGCCATTCGCTCATGGAAAATATTGCTAAATAGGTTGAGATTCAGACGCAACAGTAGCAACTTCTGCCATTCGTTCCCATTAGTCTTAAATCATGAGTTCTGGGCTGCCACATCCAGACGATGCACCAGACGCCAGGCATCTCGACCAACTCATTGAACCCATTGTTTTACCTCGACCAGACCGTCCTTACCCCTATGCTTCACGGAGGGCCTCGGGATTAAGACTTGTTACAAATTCAGACGACCTACAACCTGATACGTCCGATGTCTCCTCGCAACTGCAACAGACAACAAGTCAAGATGACGCAACTCGACATAACAGAGGGATCAGAAAGGTGAGGAAAGACGTTGAAGCGGACTCCACACAGGGCGCAGAGAAGGAGCAAAGAAAGGACAGTAGATTGGAAGAAGAGGAAGAAAAGGAACACGTAAGAAAAGGTGATCATCTTATCAATGTGCGGCAATCGGACGCCTCGACTAAGCAAAGGGAAGACGTACACGAAGAATTGTCGGACTCGGACGAGACGATACGTGCCAGTAGTCCGACCACACAGGGCTCCGGATCAGAGGACAGCGACTCGGATGAGACAGCCAGTTTGAGTGAATTGTCAGATGAAGGCTGTGTTCTTCGAAGAAGCTCAACAAATTTTCATCCTGGATGGACAGAAACAATAAACATGTTTTCCGATTTTGCGCGGCTTGATGGAGACTGGACGGGGTTCGCTGCGCCATATGATGAGGAAGGTGTCATGACGACAGAACATTTGGAAAGATTGCCTAGCCAGTCCCAGGTCAAAAGTAATGATACAGGGGTTGTATGTTCAAGGAGACTGGGTCCCAGTGGAGAAGCGCCGGCGCCTGGGGAATGGTTTTCACGGCCTCTATCGATACAAGCCAACAGCTTCACAGATGTTTCAAATCGTTCGGAGATGTATCCTAGGCAAAGGAACGTCGACGAACCCACCTTAGTCAAAGATGTTGGTGAGAATTCGAAGCCAGGACGTGTTCAAGAAGCACCGAAGCCTGGGATCTGGTTGGGGGGCAGAAAAAGTCGAAGAAATATCAGCAGCAGTGGAGGAAGCATGGAAACACCTGCCACACCGATATTATCCCCTCCAAAATTACGAAGGGAAATGAGGAAGCTTGACGAGAATCAAGAGTCACCCAAGGTAAAGCAATCTTCGATCAAGTTTGATGAACCTTCTAGACGTCCCTCAGTGGAACGTCGGCAGGTCCCGAAAAGAAGCGAAGAAGCAGAAGGATCGACAATGATGCTCCGAAGAGCTGTGGACCGATTTGGCAACGCAGCAAGGGAGCTAGGAGCATATCATGGCCAACAAGACGAAGACAGACGCAGTGCCAGCGAAGAAGCGCAGCGACAAGCGGCACAGACTGCTCTAAGCCTTGAACAAGAGCTACAAGAAGATTCAGAGGAGACGGAAGACGATCTTGATGAAGATGAAGATGAAGGCTTAAGCTTTGTCGCGATTGGGAATGACATTGATTTTGAAAGGCGCAGATTTCGTCGCAATCTACCCTCGTATTCTGCATCGTCATCATCGGGGTCTGATAGTAAAGTAATACAAGCTCAGCCTGAGGACAGTAGTGAATCCAGTTCGATGAGACAATCAGAACCAGCTTCCAGCAATTTCCCCAGCATGGAAGAGGTGTGGCGGCGAGTCGGTCTCGGACCGTCGGTTGACATGCTCATGCAAACGGGCCAATGGTCCTTTATGGAAGCGCAATGGAATAGCTTTCAGGATTATGATTTCATGTGGGAATTCAAGAAATGCTGGGATCGCATGTTGGAAGGTGGCGATGTATCGTTTAACGAGTTCTTGGGCGTGTGGACGAAAGCGATGAATACAATGGCCAGCCAGGACCAGCAAAACTCGGATGCTGCCGAGCAAAGCATCCCTGACCTTGCCCTTGATCCTCCTTCAACACCAGACTACCGCAACAAGGATCCCAATGAGGCCGGTGAGTCTGTGTATTTGGACCAACATTTCCGACATGCGGTAATTCAGAAGCCAGGCATTGATCCGGATACGAATGACTGGACCAGGCGATTTTTTGCAATTCACCTCCTTCACTGGCAAAAATTGGCTGACGATCTCTCGTCAATAGTTCCCCTTGAAGCCGCTCTCGAAGTGGAAGAGGACGTTGGCGAAATCTACGGCCCTGGTGATCGTAAAGGGAAACGGCCAGTGAATCGAGACCTTCGAGGTGGCCACGACACACCTCTACCAACTTTTCCTCGCCGTCGTCGCCATAAACGTCACCCTCGAAATTATTCCTCCTGTCGACGTCCAAGCAAGCCTTGTCGTCGAAAGTTGTTGGCTATGAACAACTACTTTAACTCTTCCGACATGGCGAATAGCGTCCCTCGGCAAGCTCCTTCACCAGGGCCCCAACACCAAACAAATGGCATTGGCAGTAACCCTATGGCCAATCTCAACAACTCCGTTCTCCCTGCTGGCCAACAGGCGGACATGAATCATCTCTGGGGGATAGTGGAGCAACTGAGTCAAGTCTTGGCAGAAAACAGAGCTCAGACTGCTGGCATCGTCAATAGTGTACAACAAATACAGGTTCGCTCTCCACACTTTCACATCCTCTCAAACTTCAGCGCAAACACCAAGAAAACCAATTCGAATCATCCCGTCTCCTCATCTTGCTAACCCATTCTCTCCAGTCCCGCGCTGCCGCCAACGGCACCTCCCCCACCGTCGCATCTCTCAACCACGACCTCCACCACTCCGGCGCAGCAGCGCAGCTCCAAAACTCCACCACCTCTCCACCCCCACCCACCAGCACCAACGCCTCGCAACAAATCTCGCAACTCACGCGCGACCTCACACACGTGCAACACCTCAACAGCTCCCTCGAGCACTCGCGCGCCTCCCTACACAACCTGCTCGTGCAGCACGAGCAGCTCCTCGACACAGCCATCCTCCCCCAACTGCGGCGCCACGCGCACGCGCACACGCTCGCCCTCACCAGCCTGCACGCGCACTACCAGCGCCTGCTGGACGACGAGCGCGGCGCCAACCTCGCGCTGCGCCTCGAGCACCAGAAGTGGCAGGAAGGGCTGGCGCGCGTGAGTCGCTGGGCGCGGCTGGCGCTGCGCGAGAACGGCGACGAGGAAGGAAGGCGCAAGGAGCGCGAGAGGCTCGGCCGGCTGAGAGAGGAGAATCGCGTACTGAGGGGCTTGGTGGGGTGGGAGGAGCGGGCGGAGGAGAGTGAGGAGGAGGGGGAGGGGAGGGGAGAGGAGGAGGGTAGGCAGGATGTGAGTGCCACGGAGTGAGTTGGGGCAGGTACAGGACGTTGATAGAGAATTTGGTTGGAGTGGGGGGAAGCCGATTTGTCTTTGGGTTGGGTGCATAGCGTGGCGTTTTGCATGGCGCTTTGGTCAGCCGTCGTGATAAATTTGTAATTGTGAAGGCCAGATGGGTAAATACCCTCTCGCTTGCAGTCTGTATATAACCAGCATCGTTGGCTTGCGTTTCAGACCGGCTTTTCGCATAGAAGACGTTGCTTGAAGAGCTCATGCAGCGAAATCAATTTCGGGAAGAAGCTATAATTATACCATGCTTCGCTCATAACACCAATAGCTAGGGTATATTTAGCCTCTATGATGCTCTCATAATTCATTTCAGATCCTGAAAGTTTGTGTTCAACCATCATGTCTACTCCTTTGATCCATTCCTGCCTTCCAGTTCACAGAAAGCCTTGAAGGTCACAAACGGCTCCGTACCCTTTGCTTCAAGTACACATTCCGCTGTTGCACCTACAAAATACACCCAGCCCATCTTAACCTCCTCCTTCTTGGGTCCAACTTCAACAGTCCCCTCTCCCTCCGTGCAAATGATGATGCTTGGTCCTTCGATCGGATCGAAAGTTGCCTTCGCCACCTTCTCCACACTTTTGTTATTCAGCTCTGTCCTTACGACGCTGAATTCCTCAATGGGAGGGTCATAGAGGATGGAGGTGGACGCGGAGGAGTACGCGTGTGCATTCAATGTGACGTAGGGGTAGTCCACAGGCTCCATCTTCTGCGAGCTTATGGGGGCGTAAGAGTATGTGAGCATGGAGGTCAATGTAGCAACATCTTTGAATTTAGGAGTGAAACCAGCGCGCACGACATTGTCTGAAGATGCCATGCATTCGATGATGTCTGAATCGCAACTTTAGCTTCAGCATGGAGGCTTTTGCGCGTACGATAGGAGGGACAAGATATCTAAAACTAAACTTACCCCCTGTTAGATAGGCATGAATGTCATCGGCCTTTAAGAACATAGCTTCTCCCACTTCAAGCTTCACGTAGTTCAAGAAGAAGCAAACGAACAATCCTATGTCTCCAGGGAACTGGCCATTGAGAGTTTGCATCAGCTCGCTGAGCTCTTTTCCGCTTGTGGCTTCGACACCACCTCCAGCAAAGCTCTCGCTTTCCTTTTTAGCGGATTCAATCAGTTCGTTTGCTGCTGGCTCCAATTTCTCCGGTTTCGTCTCCATCAGCGCTGTGAACGCCTGTTGAAGCACTTTCTTATTTGCTGCTTCATCGGAACCTTTGATTGTTGTTTCAAAATGACTCGCATTGTCTTCACCTACAAGTGATCGCAAGATGGGAATGTTTGAAATGAAATGGGATATCTCTTCCAAAGGACGAAATCCGCAGAGGCCGGTAAATGGAGTGATTGCAATGGTCATTTCTGGCTTGTGATTGTCATCTGGATAGTTTTTGGCATCCTTGGCATGTAATTGCTCTGCCAATTTCTTGTTGGGATGGGCTTGTATAGAAAGAGCCTTGCGAATGGAAAGGACCTTGAAAAGGAACGGTAGCTTCTTTTTATACTTTTGTGCGATGTCTATCGAGAGAAGAGCTTGGTTGTCTTGTACGAGGTCTAGAAGGGTTCGTTGTGTTTGAACGTCCTTGGAGGGCAGGGAAGGATGGGTGCCCATCCATAGCTGAACGGCGAGTTAGGTGTATCAGCATGGAATGGGACGAATAATACCTCGGCGTAGGGTTTCTCGTCTTGTATTGAAAAGTCATTTGGAGGCGTTGCCGCTGCATATCGGGCAGCTGCAGAGTCCTTGCCTACTTTACCTAGGCGAATCTCAGCATAGCGGTTCGATGCTACAATAATCCTCTCGCGTGATATTTACCCCAATCGTAGCTGTTGCAGCCTGTCGTGGTTAGTAAGATTATAGATTAGTCTATCTGATGATGACACACCACACTGCAATCTTATCAAGGGGACTTGCATCTTTCAATGGTCAATCTGAGGCAGGTAGCTTAGGGAGGCAATCTTAATTTGGCATCAAAACAAAGTTCCTCAGTGGAGATCCCCGCGTTTGCTTGGACGGCCTAAGGAATCCTTGCCGCCCACCATCCCGCCATCCTATTACCCTGAGGCCTTTGTAGCCTAATGCAAGTCCTGGGGCCTGACATCTCTCCGAAATACCTTGATACTCTCTTTTGTCCTGAGTTTTATTGGTTTCACTCATTCGTTTCACTCTTCACCTCCAGGAAGCTCATTGCATGGGCTTCTACTAATAGTTTTTGCAATCGCCTTAGCCTATGGTGCTATCATGGCAACCGCGCGCCCTAGAACAGGTCGTGGGCTCGTCAAAGATGATGCAAACGAGGAACGTGACATGTGGAAGGACATGCTTGCTGATGGCAAGAAAGTCGATACCCTTGTGGTAAGCAAATAAATCGAGCCTTCGCTAAATCCGAGTATTTAATATTATCCAGACGAAGATGAACACTGCTTCACAGAGAATCATGGAAGTAGAGGAACAGCAAGCTGCTGCATTAGGTAGGCCTGCCAGAGCATGAATATCACAAGCCGTTTTTGTCCGCTTTTCCTAGTCTTGCCTTGCCGCTTCAACCATCAGCCTGGAGAACTGCAGCTGCGTTGCTCCACGTTCGAAAGATCTGTTAAAGTATTATCATCATCCTGTTCTTCTACTCTCTTGGTGTCACCTACATATTCCATACATGTATGACGCCAAGGAGATGACTCTAAGAAGCTCTTAACCTTTGAAGAGTGTCTCTGTATTCTCGTGCCCGTGCTCTTCAGTCCGACATTCTTAGTCCTCAACATGTACCTCTGTTAGACGATGTCTTTGATCATTTGGTTATTGGATCAATAGTCGTTGGACGATTTAGAATGATGTGGTATCTTGCAGCAATGTTGAAAACTTGTGCGAATTACCATCAAGACCCGACTGATGTCTTTCCAAGTACGCAATGATATTCCTTCGCCCACTCTCGACGGCGAACTTGAGGCTCTCTACCGCAGCACCCTTAAACACACAGAAGAGGCTCTGCATATTCTTGAAACAAAGAATGGGTCCATTACTGCTGCCTTTGATCTCTTGGCAGCTTTACGCACAGCTTCCGAATCCGAACCACACCTTAGTGCCAACACGTCTGCTCCAATGTCACGTTCGAGCTCAACCGCAAAGCCCGCTCGTGATCGGAAACGCAAATTTGAGGCTAGTACTGCCTCTGCTACTGTTGCCGCTCCGGGTAACAGTGTGACTTCCAACGGGAGCGCTATCGCAGACGACAATGAAGGGATATCACCCGCGCCAATCACTGTCGGCACATCCCCAAAAGTTGCTGCTGGAATCTCCAAGTTAGTCAATACGCACAAGGAAAAACGCTCTGGCTCCGTTCCTTCATCCACACGAGATGGTAGTGTCTCTGTGAAGATTGAAGATGTCGGCGACTCTTCCTCCCTTGACGGCAGCTCGATCAAAGAACCCATGTCCTCCACATCTACCACAACTTCCGGTCCTGCCAACCCGCTCGTCACACCAAGCGCGAGTCGGCCACAGCCCAAGCTTCAGGTAGGCTCGGAAGTCTTCTTCCGCAACAAGGCGCGAAATGCCGAAGGCAGCGGCATTCTTTGCACTATAACGGCCATAGTTGGCGAAGGCAAGCAGCGTCGTTACGAAATACAGGACGCGGATCCCGAGATCGATCCAACCACGAACCAGATCCCGCCACCTACACGCGCGAGTGTGCAAAATCTTATTCCAATTCCACCGTCGACCGGGCCGGACGAGGATGGCATTTCATTCAAAGGAATGAGCGCACTGGAAAAGGGAAAACAGGTTCTGGCCCTGTATCCAGGGACCACGACATTTTACAAGGCAGAAGTAAGTCGGGAATGGAGGGCAGGGCCCGGTGAGGGAGGAGGCACCGTGCGATTAAGATTTGAAGGCGAGGATGAGATTGAAAAAGAGATGGACGTGGAGAGAAGGTATGTACTGACTGAAGGCCTAAAGTAACGGCACAGTACCAAAAAAAGGTGGCTATCAAAATGGCGTAGAGTCAATTGACGGATCCGTGCTTGGGTATCTAGGATCCACAGCATCTGGTGTGCCGGCTATGGCACATGGAGATTGTCTCTCTTGTAACCAACTCAGCCTGCAGATTGGTGTCGAAGAAACTCCATTGTTTTGCGACTCTATGTTACATACCCAGACATCGAAATCAGATCTAGGCAGCCATGATAGCCTAGACTCTCACAAAGGAAAAAAGATAAAAACAGAGACGAAGTTGAAACGCTCAGACTGCCGCGTGTCGTATGAACCGACCAGCGGCTGAAGGTTGAGCAATGCCCTATAGACGCCCGCTATGAGAGGAAGGTGATGAAATGGACTAGACGGATTCGAAAACCTTCGCCGGCTAGGACTAGTATTACAAGGGCATTTCGGTGGGTATTTGAAAAGTGTAGTCGAAAATCGTTCACTCATCTTCAGAAACTCAAAGAAAGCGGATTGGGTATTGGAGACAAAAAACAAGAGTCCGAGAGCAAACCAGAGACTGCAAAGGACCAGGACTCGGCCAGATGCGTGTATGGTCTTATTTCTGTGCCGGTGTCTTGACGTGACTACTAAGCCATGCCTATCAAATTGTCAATGCTTTGTTCAACCTAAAATTTTGACAATGAAGTGGCTTACCAAACCCTCGAAAATACCCTCCCCAGTTGTTGCGCAGCTTGGCTCAACCTTCCAGATATGGTTTTTGGCCACGCTGTCAAGTTTTAGAGCGTTACTGACTTCAGCGGGCTTCATGCATCCCTTGATATCTTGTTTGTTGGCAAAGACGAGGAGCAGCGCGTCTTTCATTTCTCGATCCTGAATGATTCGAGTCAATTCGGTGCGGGCTTCGTCCATGCGGTCTCGGTCGTTGGAGTCGATGACAAAGATGAGTCCTTGGGTGCCTATGCAACGTAACAGGAGTAAGCAAAAGATGTTTATCGTGGTAAAATGCATCGCAATTGACAGAACTGGGAAGGGAATGTTGTTTACCTGAAAAGTAGTGTCTCCACAAAGGCCGAATTTTATCCTGTCCACCTACATCCCAGACGTTGAATTTCGTGTTTTTATATGTGACTGTCTCCACGTTGAAACCGACTGTAGGAATTGTCGTGACATCCTGATCGAGCTTGAGTTTGTAAAGAATTGCTGTACCGGCCAAGTCAATGCTGATACAGAGCCTTCCTGAGTGCAATGACGATTCGGATGCAGGACTTCGTAGTGCACTTACTTGTTTTTCCTGCTGCATCGAGTCCTAGCATGAGTAATCTCATTTCTTTCGATCCGAAGATCTTGTTCATCATTTTGGATATTTGTGCACCCATGGCGCCGACGACCGGAGAAAACTCCGGTGCTCGAGAAAGACAATATTACAAGATGACTTGACGTTGAAATAGGAAGAAATACTGTCGAGACCTCAAAGATGGACGTGACTGTGGTATGTAATCCCACGTGGGTCGTTGTGGTATTAAAACGCGGTTGTGAAGCTTTGCGCGTGAAGTTGTTACGCACAGATCAACCGCAGAATATAACGCTGCAATCTCATACAAGCCTCAAAAGTTTTTTCTTTCCAGTTTCAAACGCAAAATGCAAAACGGCTGTCATGCAGAATGTTCCATGAGCGTTTATAGAACATGGAGAAATAAGGTAGGCCTTCTCTAGCTCTCAAAGCTAGTTCAGGGGTATGCAGCCAGCATGCAGGAGAGCTCGACACTCGTTTCATCCTCTCAAACTATCCAAAAATCTTCATCTAGCACGTCACCAGATTCAATTAAAGGGTGACTTGAACCGGGAGCCTGCATACCTGTGGCTTTAAGGGGTCGCATTAATCAAATCGAAAGTTGAATATGCAACTTCAGAAGGCTACTCGGATTCGCAACAATTTTATCTCACTCCTCATGTTACCGTCCATTGCTCTTAATCAGTGATAGTCTTCTGTACACCTCATTTGCCTAAGATTACCTGAATTCGGCTGGTACCATTGCAGACGATCTGTGACTCCTGCACCCTTGATCCTCGACGGAAAGATTATGCTCGGATATGAGCGTTAACCAGTGCCAGTATAGCAAAGTATCCAAGCCAAATGGAGCTAACCTGAGATCTTGTGAAACTAAAAGGATTTGACAGCCAGGGTGACGTTTAGTTACTACCAACCTATCATCGGGTTCCTACTTTGAATGGGCCTATTCTCGTAATCGTCAGCTGGGGGCATCTACTGGTGATGCTATTCACGATCCTCAAGAGGATCTGCACCTGCCATGACCAAACAATTATCAATTCTCACAAGCCATCACATCGATGGTACAGCGTTCGAGAAAAGGGGATGAGCTTAGGAAAAGTGGCGTGAGGGATCACATGGAGTTGAGACACAGATCTTGTAGAAACGATACACCGTTGCTAGGACTGTATACAGTATTGCGGCCAGTATCATCGGGCACATTCATCGTTTGGAGGCAATAGAGGAAGTGGCTACAAACCTCGAATGTTATATTCCATGCGTTACGCGTACAAAGAAGAGAGAATCGTTAACAAGTGACTCGTTCATATAGTAGTACTAGGCGAGCACAGCTCTGTCGTTACATCTCAGCATTAATGAAAAAATGACATGTTCCAAACACCCAATAATCGATCATAGTCTGGTCATGGGTCTGTACATAACAATCTGGTCTGAGTATCCTGCTGCCCACTCGCTTCCTCGCTCTGGTCATAGACTTTGCTTACCGACTGGTCCGAGCTCCAGGATGTAGACTTGATTGCCCTGGGATATGCGTCGACCTCTTGTCGAGCTTGGGTTGACGAGAAGAGCTACTTTTCTGCTGCAGACCAGCCGAAGGCTTTGCTTGACTCTACACGACTGTTAGTTGGAGTCGACATTGTAATACAATTTATAGCTTCTAAGGAGGTCATTACCTCTTTTTTTGACCCATTGGCTATAGCAACCCTCGTCTCTGGTTCTGGTTCTGGTTCTGGTTCTGGTTCTGGTTCCAAATCAGGAGGTTGCTCCGGTTCCATAAACAAATCACCAAGAGTTGAACTATAATTCTGGTATGTCGTAGCCAGTAAGGTGGCTACGCCCGTGTATTGCGAGAAGAATTTCCTATATTTGGGTTTTTCACCAAGACATTTCAGCATATTCTCCAAGTGTCCGTGGATGGTTGAGTTGATGAGTTCTCCAATGTCTGGATTGTACTGCGGTATACACGGATCAAGCTTTTCATATTTTTCCTTCAGTTGAGCCAGGGCTTCGTTGAGATTATCGATACTCGTGAAGAGGTTGTCATTCGAAGGAATGGGCTTTTCGGAGCAATTTGACTTGTCGAAGTAGCTGCTTCCCAAGAATTCCATTAGAGACACATAAAACTTTTCAGCATGGAGCCTGTTTGACGGCATGATGAGATTGCTGTTTCTTCGACACTTCCCGGGTCCGAATTACTGAGACCAGCTCAGCCACGTCAATGTCGAACTCTAATGTAAGTTATTCGAAAACCGTCCGAGGTAGACTATTGTGATTGGAGTTTTAGAAGCATTAAGATGCAGGAGAATGCCATTTATATTGCCTGACATTAACACGCAGCGAATGTCACCTTCGTATGACGCTTTTGAACTATTTGATGACTAGTTTGTGTGAATATTGTGGATTAACAGAATACGTATCGAGCGCAAGCTGTGAATTGATGGGGACAGATGTTGACAAGGACTGTATATGGCTGTGGATCACTGCAATGTTAGCTGAACGATGTTAACTGAGCCAAACATACCGATACACACAAGCTCCTTGAGAGAAGTTTGCCAGTAAGGAGTTTGCTGTTCAGTCTGTAACCTTGCGCAAATGAATTGCCGTCTCTAACTCATCATTCCATTGCTTGGTGAAGTCTCTGGACAGACATCATCCACCACACGTGGCTGCAGTATGAGAAGATGTGATAAGCAGACGTGATTCAGAGATTAAGATAGCCATGACCAGTGCGCGGAATTCTAACAAGACAGCGTTTGACACAACAATAGTGAATGCGGAAAACAGAGAAATTCACAAGCTGAGTGATATGAGCACTGGGCTTCAGAGCGGTGAGTAGAGATAGATTTACAGTACGTCAAGCCTACGTAGATCATGCCAATGCTCGCATGACCCCTTCAAATGCAACAAGGGCCATGGCGTTCGCAGGAAAGGCCCTCAGGAAACAAGGCAAAAAGCCTCGCCAGTATCCCTTCCACCCTCTCTCAAGCCATACTGCTCTCGCAGCGTCGGTCCAGCGCGGAAATTTTTGCTCAGCCCCGAGGCCATCGGTCATGATCCGCTGCTTCACTACATCAGATGGGTAAGATGTTATCCAGAAGACCTGTGCTGACAGTCCACCAGCCCAAAAGTTGACAGCTGGAGTCGAAAGCGAAGTGTGACTGGTCAATACATGAGTGAGTATATCATAAGTGCCCCACCAGAAGAAGAAAAAAGATCTAAAGAGGAGCGTGGCGCCCAGCCCACGATAGAGGCCGGTGATGCCATGTCCGCGGAGCTGCATTATAACCTTAGCAGAGAAGTGAACAGGTTCTCGTCATTTGAACGTACCAGTTTTTTTGTACAGTCAACGGGCCCGCTATACAGACGTTTACTTTTGTCGGCTTGATACTGGACCTGCAACCGTGCTTTGACATGTTCTACTGGAGCGGCGACGAAACTAACGGTGCACCCAGCCATCACCCCTGCAATTGCATGCCCAATTGCGGGAAGCTTTCGTGCCTCAAAACTGCCAAGCCCATCCGGTCTTTTTCGATTGAAGACATTATCATTGAGTAGCTTTCGATAGAAAGTCAAGGAACCCATCAGGACAGAATCCATGACCATCCACCCAACCAACGGAGGTGTAGCACCTTTGTAGAGCGCCCTGATACCCTCATTGCGAACCGTCTGGAGTAAACAATCAAGGGGCCCCCGAAACTGAGATGATTTGGATGTCTGCAACCGAACCTTGATAGTATCGAAAGGATGACCAACTGGAGATAGTTGAGTATGCGGCCTGCCAAAGATACAGTGCTTACATACCGACAAGCTTAGCTGTTCCAGAGAAGACTCCGGCAACGAATCCCTTGTAATTGGCAGAGCTTTTTGGATTTTCTGCAAGGAGCCCAGGATCATGATCCTTTTGTTTGGCAACAGAGTCTGCGATTGTCGTCTCCGCTGTTGCCGACATTACCTCCACGTCGCGAACGGGGGCAAACTCGGTGGACTTCCCACGAGTGGCATTCCGATGGAGAATACACCAGGGCAGCGGGTACTTGAACTTTGAGTGAAGCTATTCTGTCCTGGCCTCGGGGAAGAAAAAGAAGTCGATACATTATGTCCGAGCTAGACGTTCGGTGATTCGATGCGGGTAATGACGTCATTCAGAGCTGGCTGGGATCGCTGCCAAGACTACCCAAGGGGAGCACCACCAGATATGGCAAGGTAGGAAACGTGCTGTGACACTGTAACCATTTCGTGCGCGGCGATTAGAAATTGCTTTGTTGGTGAGTCCTAGGCTGGTCGCATCTACTTTTAGCACGTGGTCCACCATGTGCTTTTTTGACGTTCGGCGGTTTCTCTGAAATTTTGGCATCGTTCCAGTTTTCATTCGCTCTATCATTTTTATCCGTAAAGGAGCTTACTTTTCCTCGATGGCAGAGTCCAAAGTAAATGGAGCAGTTGCAGAAGTCAATCCGGAGCAAAGTCGAGTTGTTGATTCTACAAAAGGTAACTTGTCAGCCTTGCGCCGAAGCTGTGGTGGGACCCTTGCTAATAAACCTAATGTACCAATCAGTCTGGGCTACGTTAATCACAAACACCAATTACCTGATCGGTCTGCTTTGCCTGAATCATTCCTTGAAGTTGACCAACTCTGTCTACCCTCTGGTCGCCCTTTACACCGATAGCTTCCCTCCAGAAGGTCATCAAGCACTTGACGCGCGCGGGATTGCTAAAAAACATGTCAATTTTCTCAAACCTTCCGAGCATCGAGACCTGAGCGGAGATCCCAGGTTTTATGCAACATGGAGCAAATTAACTCTTTTTTCTTTGGTTGAATATGAGAGGGTTGTGTTACTAGATAGTGACATGGTCGTGCGTAAGAACATGGATGAGCTCATGGAATTGAAATTAGATCCAGTGGAGATGGAAGGCAAAGGCGACAGAGTACTCGCTGCTAGCCATGCCTGCGCATGCAATCCCTTTCATCGACCGCACTATCCAAAGACCTGGTAGGCGATACTATTGCAAGCACTCCTCCAATTCGCTAAACCTTCGACCAGGATTCCCGAGAATTGTGCATTCACGGCTCAGCATAGCGACCCCAATGATGCTCAGCACAATGGTGCTCCTTCCTCTGCCGGAGTTGGTATGCTCAATTCCGGTCTGATTGTTGCGAATCCCTCTGCTGCAATTTATACAGCGTGTCTTGAGCAACTCAAGTCCCCTGCAACCGAAGGATACAAATTCCCCGACCAGGCGCTTCTGTCGGATGTCTACCATGGGCGATGGGTCGCACTACCATATATCTACAACGCGCTGAAGACTTTGCGGTTGCCCGGCGTACATGACAAAATTTGGAGAGATGACGAGGTAAAGGTAGTGCATTACATTTTAGATCCAAAACCATGGAATGAGGAAAGGGGCCGTGAGAGTGACATAACAAATAAGTGGTGGTGGGATGTGAATCAGCTGAGGTTGGAGGACGAAAGGCAAAAAGGTATTCAGGATGGGTACTAGAAATGCTAGGAACATTCACCGATATCTTCTCTGGATATGTGTGATCAATCCACAGAAATATTTGTAATTCTTCAAGTGATAATCATCCTTTCATGCGCTCTATTAGGGGTTATAGTAGGAAATGTCGCGAATCGTAGGAGAAATAATCGCCAAGCACGCGCTCTGGAGATCTGGATAACAGAGCAGATAAGAGTATGTGGACGCTAGGAGAAAGAATATAAATTCAGGCGTACGTAATGAACCACCTACCAACGTCATTGGACAGAGACCAGAACTTACTCTTGTAAAAAGCGGCAATAGTTGCGATCATTATAGTCAATGCAGGGACTATGGGACTCGGATTGCAGAGTGCCTTGTGGTCTTGTTTGGCATTGCACACCGAGGATGGATATCTTCTTGACAAGAACATGCTGCTCCTCATCCCGCAACATTCTCTGCAATCTTCTCCCCCTTCGCTCCCAAGACACCTTCTTCCCTTTGGGCAAACTCCTCTTTGACCTCAAAGAGCTTCCCGATTGCTTCCATCGTCGTGTTCCCTCCACTTAGCACAATCCCTATATTCCACCCCTCTTCACCAGCTTCCCTCTCAACTAATCGCCTGAAATCCTCGTGATATAGTACTGTCGCCAGACCTACGGCAGCAGAGGGTTCAATGAAGACTTTCATGCGTTCCATCGCTAATTTCAGCGCAGACTTGATCTGCTCCTCACTGACCCCGTATACTGCTCTAACTTTCTCTGGATCAGAGATGACTGTCCATGGAATAGCGCCTACTGGGGTGCGTAATCCATCCGCGATGGTGAGAGTCTTGACATGAGTGACCCGTTCCCCGGTCTGAAGCCCGCGCACACAGTCGTCGGTGCCATTGACGTTTGGCTCTGCGCCAAAGACACGGATACCTGTGCCCATGAGCGCGGTGGCCACGCCAGACAACATACCGCCCCCGCCGCAGGGCGTGATCACGGCATCCAGGCCTCGCCTCTTGCCTGCCACACCATTCGTGGCTTCGCCAAGCGTGTCAGTGTTTTGCCCACTGCTCTGCACCATTTCTTCCACCTGTGACTCAAACTCTAGCGCCATGGTTCCCTGTCCGAGAATGATATCAGGATGGTCGTACGGTGGAATCAGGATCGCCCCTGTCTGCTGCTGTACCTCCTTCACTACCTTTACTCGCTCGTCTTCAGTTGAGCCGCTGAACGTCACGTTGGCACCGTAACCTTTGGTAGCTGCGATTTTGGAAGGAGTCGAGATAGTAGGCATCACAATGTGGGCTTTGACGTTGCGGTTTGCCGCGGCCAGGGCGAGAGCTTGAGCATGGTTGCCTATATTTGGTTCAATTATGAAGCGCTGGCTACCCTTTTTTTGGTGGGCGGTGATGTACCAGAACTATGAGTAATAACGCCTTTAGCAAGCTCTTCCTCCGTGAGTTGGCTCAGGGCATGATTTGCGCCACGCGCTTTGAATGCGCCAACTTTTTGATAATTTTCGCATTTGAAAAAAAGGTTGATCCTGGGCTTTGCGGGTTCTTGGCCTTCATATGGGGTGTTAATGAGTGCCGAAGGAGATTGAGGCGTGGATGCGAGATTCGACAGGGTGCTGCAAGTTGTGACAGGTGTCAGGTGGATGAAGGGTTTGATTCGATCGTGTGCTTGTTTGACAGAGGCTCGAGTGAGGGGAAGACATCTAGATATATCAGCCATACCAGGAAGTGAAAGAAATTGTGAAAAAAGAAATTGCGTAACAAGTACCTACATTCAGCGGGGATTGAATGGCGATTAAGAAAAGTTGTTCTTTGTATCGGGGGAAGCTTGACCGAGAGGGGCAGAAACTTTGAACCGTAACAAAAACTCCGTAGAATCTGTATACACGCTTTTTTTTGGAAATGAGTTATCATTGGCTGTTTTCTTGATCAGTCACTAGAGCTCTAACATCTTGTTCCGTGAACCAGTTTCTAACACTTTCCATCACCTTCTCCAGAGTATCTCCCCCTTCTACAACATCATTCAGATCATGAACAGATAGTCCGCTCCGATGATCGGTCACTCGTTGTTGCCCGTAATTGTATGTTCGAACTTTATCGCCTCTTCCCGTCTTAGCAACGCCCACCACGCTTCTCCGCATTCGCACCATTTCTTCTTCCCGTGCTTCTCGCCTCGATTGTGCCAAACGTGATCGAAGTAATTTCCAAGCCTTTTCCCTATTTTTGGGTTGTGAACGCGAATCTTGGATCGCGACAACTGTATTTGTTGGTAGATGGGTGAGCCTGACGGCCGAGTCTGTCGTATTAACGTGCTGGCCGCCAGCCCCTTTGGCTCTCATGATATCCGTTCGAACTTCCTTGGGATCGATATAGTAATCGCTCGAAGGGTCATTGAAATCTACCTGATCCCCAGCACTTTCGTCATTGTTAGGGAAGGATGGCAGGACCAAGACGGATACAGCGCTAGTGTGCGTCCTTCCTTTGGTTTCTGTTGCTGGTACTCTTTGAACTCGGTGTACACCTGCTTCGGATCGAAGCATACCATAAGCGCCAGACGACTCCACTTCAAGGACAGCCTCAGTCAACGGTGAGTCTGAGCCGTTCGGATCGGCCGGTCCTTCAGCGTCTTCATATTTGATCAGCGAACATTGCAGACGGTTGCGCATGCAATATGATCGATACATGCGCAGGAGATCTGCGGCGAAGAGAGCAGCCTCTGATCCGCCGACTCCTGGACGTAACTCGATCAAGCATGGCAGATGTGCAAAAGGGTGCTGGGTAACAAGACTTGAAGTCAGAGCGTGTGAAGCTTTTGCCAGTTCCTCATCAGAGCTTTGTAGATCTTCGGAAGCCAGCGAACGAAGCTCTCTATCCGTTGAAGGGTCGCAAAGGAGATCGTGCAGTTCTTGGCGAGACTGTGGTAATCAGTGACATCTACATCCATAGCGAGACAAATTGTAATGTTACCTCCTGAATGCTTTGCCATTCCTTGAGCGCGTTCGTTGTTGCACTTAGCTGGCCTAGCTTCTTTGCCAGATCAGTGTTAAAGTTCTCAGCGAGCTGCTTTGACACTTGCTTATGCTGAGTTGCGATTGAGCGCGCCTTTGAAAGCAGTGCAGGCGATAACTCTTCGCTGTGAGCAGACGCTTCCCATCGTTAGCGCACGAGTTCGAGGCTTCTGCGGATAATCCAAAGAACGAACCAGTGCTTTGCCGTCGTCCAGCTTGAATCACTCTGGATCGCCTTGACAACTTGTAAAGGCATTGCCGACAGACCCAAGGTCTGATGATCATGTCTTTGTGGAAGACATTCGATTTGGAGATAATCTAAATTGTTTTTCTTTCGCCAAACCTTCCTTCCCTGTCCGTCCAGTCCCATTGCGCAGGTACATCCGAGGCAATCTCATCGAGTTGGCCCACCATAGTACTTCATTTCCTCCTAGACACGGCAACTTTAGCAGGCAGGCATTTGGATAAGAATGCAGCCCCACCTAGCCGATAGCGGGGTGATGTCAAAATAGCATGTAGTGTCAAGTAGTCATAGCCAAAGTGCGGGTGTAATGTAAGTCACTGACACCAGACCTTTTTCTTTGGCTCCAAGGTGTCTTTTACTCTGGGAAACTTGATTACGAGTCGAATACCTTGCCGTCCTTTGGGAATCTCTTACACGTGCTGTTGGCTGTTTCTCTTGAACCAACAAGTAATTCAATTCCTAGCATCGATCAAGAATCGTTCGCTCATGCCTCTCGGAGCGGCGGCACTGGTCCCGTCATCGGACCCAAATTTCCTCTCAATTCCAAGCCGTCGGAGTATGGTACACAGTACAAATGGCATTGTGTCTAGCACTCAGCCACTCGCTACAGCATGTGGACTGAGAATATTGAGAGAAGGCGGCAACTGTGCTGTAAGTCCAGTTGCTGCATTTTCGAATTTAACTTATGGATATTGGATGTACTAGGATGCTGCAGTTGCAACTGCTGCAGGCCTTAACATGGCCGAACCGAGTTCCACAGGCATTGGGGGTGACATGTTCTGCCTCTTCTACAATGCAAAAACGAAGAGGATTCACGCGCTCAATGGCTCTGGTCGTTCCGGGGGAATGATTACACTGAATAGCATAAGGAAAGATCTGGGCATCAAAGATGATCAGATAGGTGCTATTCCAGTGACTAGCGTCCATGCGGCTACCATCCCGGGCGCGCCTGCTGGATGGGTCGATACTGTAGAGAAGTTTGGCAGCGGAAAACTGTCCATGGAGCAAATACTAACACCAGCAATTGAGATGGGTGAAAAGGGCTTTCCTGTGTCAGAACTGTCTTCGTATGCTGTGAGCAATCATAGACAACAATGCTGAGTTCGACAGGAGGCTAACGATGTGGACAGTGGGAAAAGAGCGAAGGATTGTTGCGAAGCGCTTCGCCTAATTTTGCAGAAATGTTGAAGAAAGACTCCAAGGCGAGAGACGGCTGTCGAGCTCCAAAACCTGGAGAGATCATGCAGAACCCCACGTTAGCTAACACTTTTCGACTGCTTGCAAAGAACGGGAAAAAAGGATTCTACGAGGGTGCAGTAGCAGACGCATACGTCGAAATTGTCCATAGGCTTGGCGGCCATCTTACCCATGAGGACCTCCAAATTCACATGACAACCGGCAGTGAGGAGGTTGATCCAATTTCATTGAAATTTACCGGCCAAGGAGTTGGCGAGCTACTCTCCCAACACATGCACGATAACTCAAGCGAGGGTGTTGAAGTTTGGGAACATCCTCCAAATGGCCAAGGTATTGTGGCATTGATGGCGCTCGGCATGTTGCAAGAGCTCGAAAAGACTGGCAAAATAAGGAGATTTGGTGAAAAGGATCATAACTCAGCAGAGTATGCCGACTGAACTTATACGACTGTCAGTTTTAACATTACAGTACCTAGGTATCTCCACGCGGTTATCGAGACCCTTCGCATAGCATTCGCTGATGCCAACTGGTGGGTTGCAGACCCTAACATCTCTAATGTTCCTACCAAGGAACTCATCTCCGAACGTTATCTCGCCGAGCGCGCCAAACTCTTTGATCCCTCCAAAGTTTCTCCCATCCAACATCACGGCTCGCCCGCCCACAATCACTCTGACACCGTCTATTTCACTTGTAGCGACGTTCACGGAAACGCCATCTCCTTCATCAATTCCAACTACGCAGGATTCGGAACCGGCATTATTCCCCATGGCTGTGGCTTTACACTACAGAACCGTGGTGCTAATTTTGCACTCCAGCCGCCGGACCACCCAAATATCTTTGCTCCCAGCAAACGACCTTACCACACTA
Organism: Astrothelium macrocarpum; assembly: GCA_021030915.1. Lineage (NCBI taxonomy): Eukaryota > Fungi > Ascomycota > Dothideomycetes > Trypetheliales > Trypetheliaceae > Astrothelium > Astrothelium macrocarpum. The sequence goes on from JAGEMR010000033.1 coordinate 120,657, forward strand.
TCATTCCTGCCATGGTCACGAATCCAAGTGATGATAGCCTGCATTCGAGTTATGGTGTCATGGGCGGATTTATGCAACCACAGGGTCATGTACAAGTGTTGTTAAATCAACTAGTATTTAAATTGACACCACAGAGTGCGTTGGATGCGCCAAGGATCTGCATCGGAGCAGGTATGCCTGACAACTCTGCAGGCGGAGGAAAAGTGCTTAGCTCGACGGTATATCTGGAAGACGGAATTAGGGATGATGTAGCTCAGGAGCTAAAGAGGCTAGGACATGATGTTGAGGTTGTGAAAGGGTATGGAAGGGCTCTTTTCGGGAGAGGACAGATCATCAGGTGTCATGTTGATGACGGCCAGCTGATCTGGAGCGCGGGTAGTGATCCAAGAGGAGACGGAGCTGCTGTGCCAGTATAGACAGGTAAATTATCATTGGGTGATATCCGATTGAAACATGACTTATGCCGAAGGATCGTATGCGATCGAAGAGGATGGTAATTTAGATTTGAGATATCGAGCCAAGGGACTAGGAGGTAGTAAATGAAGTGGTGAAATAAAGAAGAGAGGAACTACTTGTAGCCTCATGCTAGAGCCAATCTTTAAGCTTCCTTTAAGCTGCATAGATAAATATGAAATGACCCCGACAACGAAAATTCGGAGGCAAGAGCCACTTAGGTACGTATGCTATTAGAAGTACCACTTTTAAACCAATTTCGCTCCCGACGCTTCTAATCTTCTTCTATATCGCAGAAAATCTTTTCTTGCAAATTAAGGGTTTTTTTTGGGGGTGACAGGAGAGAGTATTCTGAAGCAGGCTAAAGGTACCGTAAAAGTGACATTTCCAATTGCACCCGCCACCACCGCTGGCGAAATCAGACCTCCTCAAGAAGTCTCAAGCCTCTACACCAATTGAGTCATTCATTTCATCTCATCTACGACTGAAGATCTGACAAATTGCTCGCGGTCCAGATTCGCACGATAGTTGAAAAGCCAACCCAAGATAAACATGTCTTGGCCATCACCTTTCCCCACTTCACTGACCGGCCCAACGATGCAAAGTGACTCACAACTGACAAATCAAATCTTAATCATCAGGGCGAATTGCTCTCCTTACTTGGATCTGTGATTGGTATAAAGCTCTTCGTCAATCATCGTATTGATCCTCCTTAATTCCTGGAGGCTCTAGAAACTGTGGCAGGCACTGTTGTCAGCTTCAATTTGAACCAGATTGAGAGACAACTCGTCGTGGATACATCTTCATTAGATAAACAACACGTTGAAAACATACCGAGGACTTCGAATTTGCCTGGGGATTCATCTGTCCATCTCACCAAGTTCCTCATCTCTAAACTCTCAGCATCCGCCAATACATCATGGCAGAAGATCCGAACCCCTTTAGAATATCTGTGCCAGAGGAAGAGATTGAGCAGTTGAAGCAACGGCTATCCTTTTCCAAATTCCCGTCGCAGCTCGAATCAGACCGGCCGTGGGACTTTGGACCTCCTGTGTCAGAGCTCAAGAGGCTGGTAGCATACTGGAAGGACAAATTCGACTGGAGAAAAGCAGAGGAGACGTTGAACCGGCTTCCACAATTCAAGACTTCGATAGATGTCGAGGATTTTGGTAATCTAGATATTCATTGTCAGTAACGGACTACGGCTACACTTGTTCAAGCCCTAACGAATTTCAGTCGTACACCAGCCAAGCTCTGTCAAAGGGGCTATCCCATTACTTTTTTCTCATGGCTGTAAGTGCCACTGCAACAATACTGGTATTCAGGTCATTCAAATGCTGAAATACGTAGGGCCCGGTTCTTTTGTTGAGGTATCAAAATTACTGCCTCTCCTTGCTGGTGGTGATGGCGGACCTGCATTCCACGTTGTTGCTCCGTCATTGCCCAACTTTGGTTTCTCAAGCGGTGTAAATCGAAGGGGTTTCTCGATAGACAAATACGCTGAAACCTTGAACAAATTAATGATCAAGCTCGGATACAATAAATACATTACGCAAGGCGGAGATTGGGGTTTTATGGTCACACGAGCAATCGGTCGGCTATATCCTCAACATTGTCTGGCATCACACATCAATCTAATTCTTGCACACCCTCCTGAATTTTCCAAGAGTCCCTTGCTCGCCCTACAGCATGCAATATCTCCATATAGCCAATGGGAAAAGAATGGTCTCAAGCGGTCAGATTGGTTTGCGAAAGAAGGATTCGGATATAATCTTCTGCACAGCACAAAACCACAGACTATAGGTTATGCGCTTGCTGACAGTCCAGTAGCACTGCTCGCCTGGATTTACGAGAAGCTACACGATTGGACTGATTCGTATCCATGGACAGACGACGAAATTTTGACATGGATCTCTATCTATTGGTTCTCGACTGCAGGACCAGAAGCAAGTGTTCGAATATATTACGAAGCCACGCACCCTGAATCACCATCAACACAAACCACTCAAGCCAAGTCTCGAAGTTGGATTCCGAACGTGAAGCTCGGCATGGCACATTTCCCTCGAGAAATAAATGTCGTTCCGAAAAAATGGGCTGCGACATTGGGTCCAGTAGTCTATGAGAGTGAACATGAGCGAGGAGGACATTTCGCAGCTTGGGAGAGGCCAGATGCGATTGCAGCAGACTTGCACAAAATGTTTGGTAAGAACGGACCGTGCTACGAAATAATAAAGGGCAACTCAGGTTATTGAGAACAGCAAGCAATAAATGCAAACCATATCTTAATCACCACCATAGATAACCTTTTTCCCCCGCCACTGTGTTTGTGAGCATGGTTTTACTCGCCATGTGGGACCACCATGTCCGTATAGCTATCTGAGCATTCAAAAAGCGATTTGAGATCAAGCCATCAATGGGTAGCAAATTGTAGTGTGTTCCATAGACGTCAAAATATCTTTCACAGTTTTCTGGAATTTAAGCACGCGGTATTGACTGCACATTTGCAAAGCATCGTCTATATGTATTAGTATAGCAACAAGGCTCGAACCAGAACACTTGGACTGATTTGGATTATACAAGGCATTGCATTTGAGGCGAGTAGTACCTCGTCATAATCGTACGTTCAAGGCACCTTTCCATGTGATTGTTATTATGCTTTTAGATTATTTTTGATGGCACGCCTGGATCGGAGAACACCTAAATCTCGTCAACTAGCATAGTCACGGTAAATACTAGAATTTATAACAAGAAATGCTGTGTGTTACTAGTAAGATAAGTAGCAATGCACGTTTTTAAACAAATTAATCATTCCTGCTGGGCACTTTCGTGATCCTTGTATGGCAGAATTTATCGCTCGCTGTTTACGACATTGCCTTCCGCAGAGACTGGTGTGAGGGTCTCTCCTATACCGTGCTTTGGCTCTTCACTTGGTACTGAGATGTTGAAGCTTCCGGCGTGCAACTCGGTGGGCGCGGTTGAGTTTGGCAAGATTAGACTGCAATCGTTACACACAGTGAACCTGACCCGACTTTGGTTCTTATTAGCTTTCAAAGGTTCGAGGATGTCCATCGGGGATATGTGTGATGTTGCAAGTGGACTTTGGATCGCGATCGCTTGATGGTCCGTTCAGATGCTGGGGCTAATGACGCCATGGCGTCTTTGATTTCTCAGGTACCTTAGGTTTCTTCGTACTGCCACCATGTCCATTCACTTAGCCCATTCTATTCTTTCAATTTCAAAAGGCTTCTGCTTCTCTCGCTATACAACCTAAATCTAATCGTTTCATCATTATGCAATGGCCTCGTTTCCAGATGCGCCGGTGACTGCACAAGACCAACGTGAAGCTGAAGTGGTTACAAAGCATCTCCCAGATGGCTATTCTGCTGGCGTCGATGCCTTCTCTGAAGGTTCTACTAATATAAGTCGGCAAGCCCAGAACCCAGATTTACCTACCTCACCAAATGAGCCAGAGTCATCCTTGACGCTGCAAGGGGGCGACATTCATCGAGACCTCTATAAAATTGACGCAAAGGCAAGAGCCCACAGAAGAGCGGCTACGTTCCATGCCTCGATCCCAAAAATTATATCAAGACCTACAAACGACCTATCGGCTGCGGAACAACAGGCGCCTGGAGGGTTTCGTAGACAATTTGTACAAAGAAAACAAGGTAGACTATCTCGGTTCGATCCTGCCAATGTCCCGGTTGCAAGGAATTTCGTTGAATTCTTGGACCTTTACGGCAGTTTCGCTGGTGAAGAACTTGCTGATTCTGACGACGAGTCGGCTGTGACCGATGACGAAGGGTCGGGCGAGAGAAGACCATTGCTGGGAAGGCGGAAAAGCTCGAAAGCAGTGAGGAGAGGAGATGCCGGCACAACTAAAACGTTCTTTACACTTGTAAAGGCTTTCGTGGGAACAGGAATAATGTTTTTGCCTAAAGCGTTTAAGAATGGTGGCATACTGTTCTCTTCAATTACCTTGTTGACGGTATCTGTAGTTACTACCATAGCTTTCCACCTTCTGCTGCAGTGCAGAAAAAGGTATGGGGGTGGCTATGGAGAACTAGGGGCATCCATTGGAGGACCAAAACTGCGAGGGCTTATCCTTGGTTCGATCACGCTGTCTCAACTGGGCTTTGTCTGCGCTGGAACCATTTTTGTTGCTGAAAATCTCTATGCCTTCCTGGAAGCCGTTGTTCTTGGGCCTACGCCATTATCAACAAATGCGCTCATTGCCATCCAACTAGTTGTTCTAGTCCCGTTGGCTTTGGTTCGCAACATCTCCAAGCTGGGTCCCGCCGCGCTGATCGCTGATATTTGCATCATGTTAGGCCTGGGGTATATCTATTATTACGACATTGCGACAATTGCAAAGTCGGGCATCAACCCGACGGTGACATTGTTCAACTCCCGTGAATGGACGCTGACAGTGGGCGCTGCAATCTTTACCTTCGAAGGTATCGGGTTGATATTACCAATACAGTCTTCCATGCAAAAACCGGAAAAGTTTGAGCTTCTGCTCTGCATTGTCATGGCCATCATAACAGTCATCTTCACCATGGTTGGCGTCTTATGCTACGCGACATTCGGTTCTGATACCATGATAGAAATTATCTCTAATTATCCGCAAGACAGCCACTTTGTCAATTCCGTCCAATTTCTTTATTCGCTTGCAGTATTAGTTGGTACTCCTGTCCAGCTCTTCCCTGCAGTCAGGATTATAGAAGAAAAGTTATTTCGAGGCTTGTCTGGCAAACGTGATAGCACAACGAAGTGGAAGAAGAATGGGTTTCGTACTGCGATTACAGTGGCTTGCGTCGTTGTCTCAATTGCAGGTGCAAAGAATCTTGACCGATTTGTGGCACTGATTGGATCATTTGCCTGTGTGCCTTTGGTTTACATCTACCCAGCTTTTTTGCACTACAAGGGAATTGCAAAGACGCGATTGGAAAAAACAGGTGATGTACTGTTCATGGTAGTTGGATTTGCGGCAATGGTCTATACGACGTTTGTCACTGTTATTAACAGTTTTTTGAAGCGTTAAATAAGCATGTTCATAACCACCCTTGAGAGTAGCCGTACGTTCTCTCTGCTCTCGAAGGTCACATCGGGACTCAATAGCCACCAAACCATGCCACGATCTCAACCGTGCGTTAACCAAGTCCTATGGCCGTCCGCCTTTCCGTCAACAAGCTAAGGATTCGTAGGTCATGTGCCTCGCAAAAAATTCATCTCTGCAGCATATTCATCCATGTAACAAAGATATCAAACTCACTTCACAGTCATACTGCTGTGGATATTGCAAGACGGTATAATTTCAAAGTCCACAATTAACAGCAAAAGACCCGAAGTGGTCATTGAAAAGTTTATTAACAATCTACAACCTTCATTTTCCTTCTTACGTCGACCTTTTTGCTAATCTATCTATGATGTTGTATTTTTCGTCGTGACAGGCCTCAGTATGATGTTAGTACCACTAAACAGAGTTGTGATGGTTTTTGACATCGATTTTAGGGCCCATCGAAGATTATACCAATTCTACTTTCAGTCGTCTAAATGTAAAAGATATTTGCGTTTTGATGATACCGCTGGAGAAGTCATCTCCGTGGCTAGAGTTCTTCACTGCACTCGATGCCCCCGACGCTGAAAACTGGATCAACGTTACTGCTAGATGACAATGGATCCATAAGGAACAACTATTTCCCGCTTCCGTAAATAGACCATTATCATCCAATCCTCTTCACTTAATAATCTCGCCGAAACAATATGTCGCCTCCATTTACCTCCGAATATCCCGTGACGGTCTGATTTACGATGCCTGCTATTACTAAGTCGTTTATAAGGTTGAACAACATCCCGTCACACCCTTTTGCTGCCATCATATCTACAGTCACCGGCAAAACCTCCTCATGCTGCGTAATATTGCTAAAATAACTTGCGACTCCGAGCGGTACCACGAAATCTGGATTCTCGGCAAATGGCGAGACACGACCGCTGCCAAAGCCATAGGGCGGCACTGGTGGACCGCTGTACTGGTTACGATAATTAACACTAGCCTCGCTGCCGACATACAGGTAGAGACTGGACGAGCAGGGAGTGCTGCTGCTACTGCTACTATTGCTTGGGACGAGCACATGGGACGCAAACCAGTCGCGAAACACTGTACGATTGGCATTTGCTTGATCAAGTGTGGCGGGCTTGGGAAATGAATCGCCAAAGGCCCAACGGACGAGAGGAGCCGGATCAACAAAAGGAAGTCGACCATCGTGCTGTGCACCGTAATCCGAGTAGAACGGATCCCGAACGAGAGTTGTTTGCTCTTGAGAAATGATGATCGGGTACGTGATGTTGAGAAAGGTATCAAGGTCTGGATCTGCGCCAGCAGGAGTGCTCCCTGACCAATCTGCCTCGATATCGTAGGCCGAAGCGGTTCCATCAAGGAATTTAGCCAGGGCGGAAACAAAGTTTAAGAGGACGGCGTCGCCATCAGAACTGACATTTGTTGGGAACCCATCGAGCAAGACTTTCTTAGGGTAACTGGTCGTAAAGCTGATGTTAGTTTGGTAGAGAGCTCCCGCAGCTGCCCTCCACAGTACAGGATCACGAGTAAGAAACCCTCCTGTATCGAGCTCTGGAGCAAGTGGCATCACGCCATCCAAAGCAACAAGTCCATGAGACGGTCGATTGCCAAAAAGGCCTTGCACCTCTGAGGGGCCCCTGATACTTCCACCAGTGTCGGAGCCAATGGTAAGATCCAGCCATGGATAGCTTCCCATGCCTGCACCAGGACCTGACGAGGAAGACGAAGGATCCTGATAGCCGTCACCTCGTGGATTGAAGGGTGAATGATAGTCGACCCAATCCGCCGTGGCTGAAGATATTAGACTTGGGCTTTGAGCACTCCATTTAGGACCTACTCACCTTCTTCTCCGTTTGCAAACTGACTTGATTTCATTTTACCTACAATCACAACACCGGCATCGACGAGGCGTTGGATAGGCAAAGCACTAACGTTTGCTGCAGGATAAAAATGATACCACGCACGATTTCCATCGCTGGTGTGAACACCTGCGACATCGTATATATCTTTGACTCCAAGCCGCACACCAGCAAGCGGTTTCTCAGCAGTCTTAGTGTAATAAAGCCGTGAAGGAACTGCAACGGCAAGCGACTGACCAGGAACGTTCGCAGGCAGCACTGAGTACAGTCCAGTCCCATTTGGTACAAGCGTCTCAGTAAAGGCTCCTTGGAAATCGGAATACAACCTCCATGCTTCAAACACTGATCCCGTGGATGAGATAAAGTATGGACCAGCAGACAGATTGGAAGACTCAGACAAGGTAAGAATGTGTACTTCAGAGTCAACCAATGGCGAACCGTTAATGTCTGTTGTCACAGAGCTCTCCCCGCCCGGGAAATGTGAGCTCGTACTTTCTACGCATATTACTGTGGCTCTGTAAGTAAAATAATACAGCAATTCCAAACTTTGTGCATCATCCTAAACGGGCTATACCCCTTACATACCGTCAAGAAAGCCAGTCTGAAACACGTCGTCAGATGCCAGAAAGCTGTCTACAGTGCTTTGAAGGTCACTGCTTGAAAAGCTAGAGCCATTGGTCTTGATGACTGTAAGCGGGAGCAGTCCAGCACCTGTAGTTATTGCATTTGACAGGCTTTTTCCTATTGACAATTTGGTGATTGAGGTTGGCGGAACATAATACGGTATGCCATTAAGCTCAACAGTGGACCCGGTAGAGACAAAGGTAGTAGCTTGGGCCAGGTGCGCGAATACAATCGAGGCCAAGAAAGCTGGTAAAGGAGAAGGAAGCAAAGGTATCATCTTGACCAACAATCGCAACACCCGCAAGGATGTAGCAACAAGGGCAAATTTCGCTCTTTCCCATTCAATATTTATCTCCAGCGGGTACCTGCCTAATAAGTGTCATGGATGGCCTTATGTGAGCCAGACCCGAGCTTGAAAAATCTGGAAGCTATGGCATTTGACTGGCTCCATGCAAGAGCGATAAGCCCTCCAAACCCCAATTTGAGAGAGACCTGCATGACGAGGAGGGAACTAGCTCAAAAGTGCAGGTCTACTGGGACATCTTTCTCAAATGAATAAAAGTCATCATTATAGTTTCTGGCGGAGATCTTGAGATATGGGAGAATCTCTTTAATGATAAGCTTACCTTAGTGCGGCTCCATACGGAGTAACTATAACTGGCAAATCGAAGAGAATGGAAGGCCTAGACGGAAGAATGAGGGCGAAAAAAGCGGTCTAAATATGAGTTGCGGCTCCTTATCAGTTGATAAGCCACCAACGAGCAGTCATTCAGCATTGTCAATTGATTCTGTATGGAGTACTGGCAGTCTGAGTCAGATCGTTGTACCCATCTCCCGTTAGTTTTTAATAACGGCTCAGGGCTATATGGGCGTCGTTCATTTGATGACTTTTCCAAAGTAGAAATACACTTAGCTCATAGATCCAGGTTCTGAATGGAAGACCTAAATTAGAACAAATGATTTCTTACGCGCTCTTCATGGGGGACAGAACAAAGGAGCATACGCGAGTTCTCAATTGGTCCGACTCAACGTAAAAGATTGCAAGGTGGTCTCTCTTAGGTCAAAGAGTGCTACATAGGTTGTACCGTAGGCCAAACATTACGAACACTCGCCGTTCTCAAACTCTTTCATCTTACATCTCCTCAAGTGCTTTGCCATGGTTCTGCCGGGACATGCTTACACCTCCTTCCATCCTCATGCACATGAAATGCGCAGTCCTCACCTTTCCTAGGGTCCTCCATCCCATTCCAATGCAACTCCGCCATTGCATTCACAAAATCTACTGCTAGATCTCCACCTCGTGCAACGGTCTGTACCATTGCATCGCTCAGCCCTCTCTTTGATGATTCGCAGAGGATGCGGTATGCGGCGCTGGCTATAAGAAAGCGTCGCATTGGGTTCGGCTCGGCGGTGTTCTCGTATATGTATTCCAGCCGATAGGGGGCTGCAGTCAGATTCTCCTGGCGGTAGTATGCACGAACATGATCCATGACGTCGTTCTGGAGCTGAGGGATCTGGAAACGCTGGCCGAGTATATAGAGGCAAATGTAGTGCTGGAAAGACTGGTAGTCGGTAGGACCGCTGAGTTTGCCACCGTAGATCCAGCGAGTGAAGAGCCCCATGACGCGTTCATTGACGTCGGAGAACGTAAGGGACTCTTTATTAGGAGGAATAGGAGGGCCAGCAAGGAGCTTGGCAAAATAAGGTGACTTTCTAGCAAGCAAGTCGGAGTGGATGCGATAGGGCTTGTCGGTGACACCCGCTACGAGAGTGAGGACACCTTCATCCGATCCGTGGCTTGGAATATCAAAAGTAAGCACGGCCAAATCTCAATTACTGCTACAAAACTTACAATGTTGCTCCGTCTGAGCGGAGATCTTGATTCGAGACTGCCCGGTGTGGATGCTCTCTAGCAGTCTCTGTACCAAATCTATCAATCACTTCCGCGTCGGTATGACTATGCCCTGGACTAAGATGTCTCTGGTTGCCACTTGAGGAAGATGTCGAGCGAGCAGCTTCAGGCTGAGCTGTGCTTGGAGTAGATAGATTGGAGTGCTTGGACATACTACGCCGCGAGCTTGAAGACCGGCGCTGCTGAGGTATGTGGTACCACGAAAGAATTTTGGTAAAGATACGATATGAAGTGGATATCACAGGGGAACTAAAAATTAAGAAAGATGATCGATGTCTGAAAAGGCGATGTCAGAGAGAGCAGAGCCGTTTGTTGGTGATAAGCACGCCGAACAGCATCGCACCTTCACAACTGAACGGATGTGAAACCAGCATATCCAAATGCGGAAGCCACATGGAAGTTGCAGAGTCGTAGGATGGCCTGGCTTGAGGAAGTAAGGCAAGTGTGACATTAGTTAGTGTAAGCAAGTCGCGACCAAGGACTGAAGGGACGACTGAGGTAAGTTGGGGAGACATGTCAACTTTTGCAAACGACATTTCAAACGGTATAGTAGTACAACGGATAAAGGCGCTAGATAAGATGTTTTGACCTGGACGATAATTAGTGTTCATGATCGATAATAGAAGGGCCAACAGGAGAAGAGCAAACCTAAAATACGCCCTCAAATAAACGACCTGCCAGGCACCCAAACCGACTAACATGCCCATTGTACCGTAGGCGAACCACTTGACCCGCTCATTTGTGCTCTCGTTGGTATCTCGCAATTTCGTTTCTCTCTGTTTTAGATAGTCCATCTCTGCGACAATCTCACTAACCAGCTCCTCAATCCGTCGGAGCTCCGTCTCCACAGGCTTCAATTTCTCTCCTGCTTGTATTGCCGACCAGTCTTTTGCATCGGCGCCGATATCAATGTCAAGCTCAACGTGTCGGACAGCATTGGGCATATTGGCATCTGTAGTAATGGTTGGCAGGTGTTCGCATTTGAAAGGAATCAGGACAGACATACTTCCAGTCAGTATGTTCTCAAAACACACATCAAATGCTGAATCCGAATGTGAGGTGAATGCATAGCGATTCTCCCCTGCTACGTCTCGTGGCTTATGAAAGTCATTTCCAACAGCGTCCTTGATCTGGGAGACAGTAAGCCAGGGCGAGAGAAGCAGATTCAGCAGCGAAAACACACATGCATGTTTAACACCATTCCATCACCTCGCGAGCCACTGATTGTGGCTGTCACTACCACGAGCTGGTCCTTGGCAACGAAGTTCCGTATGCATCGCTCTTTGGATAATGATTCGTGGCCTGGATGAGCATTGATATCGAATTTGAGGCTTGATGCGAGGGCGACGAAACTGAGCAAGCTGGTAAATCTGGCTAGCAGTCCCATGGCGATCAAGGGTATCTGGAGTAGATGTTGCAAAACGGTCGTGTGCTCTTTTGCAGACAGCTTTCTTTTCCAAGCGGACCGACCGAACAAACACTCAGGGTTCACGCTGCGCTTATCCTTGCTTACAGCTAAGAACCCAGCCTTTGAGCAGCTTATTTAGCACAAATTGTCGCTCCTATATTTTATTTTAGAATATTAAAATGAAGCCGATTCGTTTACGATAGCTTCAAAGTGGCTTTGAAGAGTATGGCAATGCGGGCATTAGCCTCTAAAAAGGGAGACGGCAAAAGATACATGCTGCTCTACACAAGGTAGGGAGACCTCGACAACACTCGTTGACGTTGGTTTCGAAATCATTTCTCAATCAAGACCTCAATATGTTAAGCCGCCTTTGAGCGACACTAGGGAGCTCTATAATGTGTGTACGGCTTATTATCTTTTTGGTGGTTACTCTGTATATGACGTTCCTTTATGCAACAGGCAACAGTACCACTTTCAATTCAATTGATATTGTATATCTTACTGTAGGTGATATTTTGAGAGTCTTCCCATACGTGACGGTTGGACAAATTCTACTCCCGTCGATGGATCTTTCCTCGTCGAAAGCCTCTAACTCCGCTGCTTATCCAAACGTCCTCTCCGTCTTTTAGCTCTTCTGCCTTGATCACTTGCTCGGCGCAGAGGCTCTTCTCCAACGCCCAGCGTCGTGTCGTACCTGCCTGACCGCCAGATGATAACGGAGGCGTGATCCATCGTGTCTCTCTTCTGAAATATGGGGTTGTCATAGAGCCTTCCATAATTTCACCATTGTCATTCACAAGCAGCACCTCTGCTTCAGTACTTAGGGCGTTGATTCCCGCGCGACTACGTGCTGAGTCATACATCGACCGATTTGTAGTCTTGTATGTCGTAAAAACACTGGGCGTGGTTTGCTGAGTATCAATGTAAACCGGCCAGGGCTGACTACTATCCTGTAAAGTCGGAATGAATTCGTGCGGTCCTAATGTCAGCCCGCCTCCTGTAAGTGGGGAGACTTTCAAGGGCTTGGACTCTTTTCGGTGCTGAGGGAGATCCAAGGACTGAGGGAAGAGTAGATCTGAGCTTATCGACGGTGTGGAGCCGAGTTCAATGTGCGTGTGACCGTCCTCATGAACCAGAATTTTCACCTAAAAATCATCTGAGCAATTAGCTGACCCTGAAAGCTCGCACAGGCTAACCCTGAATGCTTCATCCTCGACAATTGGCGTCTGTCTTTCGATTGCTAAATGCTTGAGATTTGCGGTGACATTGTCTGTAATCGATGCATTAAATCCCTCAAGATCTTGCAAAACATGCTGTGCATCGTTCCAGCCAAAATGCTCTGCAGCTTGCAATATGCGGTCTCGATGATGCGGTAACATGTAGAATTTGCTTGAGGGTGTCTTCATGTATGGGGCCAGCTCACAATTTGCAGGAAATTCCGCAAGCTGTGGATCATAGCGAATCGACGTAAACAGTTGAAGAGATCCCATTTTCATGTTCAGCAGCAGAAGAATTTCAAATATCAAGAGACGATTCACCGTACTGGATCAAGAGAGCAGACTTGAGATGAATTGAAAAAAGGGATCATGGCTACGCCTGATTGAATTTGGTGGGGGAAAGGTCCAAAGTCAAGCGCGCGTAGGAAATAACTTGAACCAAGGGCGATGTCGGATAGTGTTCCCTATTTTCTTACAGGCATATGTCAAGTTCATCCATCTCACTCAGCATTTTGTTGGTGTTGATGAATCAAGCTCCTCCGACCCCGAGCATTAGTTCTACGCTATGCCGGAAAGAGTAGCCATCTGATGAAATATTGCAGAGCAGCTCTGGGACAAGCATCCATATCCCTCCTTAATTCTTGGTTCGTAGCTCGGCTGCATTCTACCAGCTGCGCAAACAACGCGCACTTCGCTCAAAACCCTCTTTCGCTCATCCCGTCACCATGTCTGCAGAGCAGATACCTGTCGGCACATCGTCGTCCCCTTCTCCTACATCCATTGACACCGCATCCGCAGGTGCATCATCATTCTGGGACCGGATAACAAAATGGGCATCAGAACACAAAGCTGTTGTCTATACGATAGCCGGGGTGACAGTGGTCGCCACGGGTGCGGGCATTTACTATTATGCATCGTCACCAAGAAGTGGAACAAGTGGTAGCTCTACATCAGAAAAGAAGAAATCCAAGAAAGACAAGCGGAAAAACAAGAAGGCTGGAGAACAGAAGTCAGAAGAGGATGCTAGAACTGGTGAGGCTTTGGAGTTATATAGTCATGCATAGTCACTGATTCAAACCAGAACCGAAGAAGCCAGAGCCTGCCAAAGTCGAGCAAGTAGAGGAAGAGCTCCCCGAGATTGATGAAGATACTGTTACGACCTTGTCTGAACAGGTACTCAAAGTTGTTAATGCTAGCACGGTGCTCGCTAATCCAGATACAGGAACGAAAAGACACTGCTGCTAAGCTCAAAGCCGCTGGCAACAAGGCATACGGGTCAAAAGATTATAACCGGGCAATCGAACTCTACGGCAAAGCTATTTTATGCAAAGCTGATCCAGTCTTCTACTCGAATCGTGCGGCTTGTTGGAATATGATGTCGAACTGGGAAAGGGTTATCGAGGACACAACTGCAGCAATTAATATCGACAACGAATACGTCAAGGCACTAAATCGGCGCGCAAATGCATACGAACAATCAGGACAATATAGTCTGGCACTTTTAGACTATACTGCGAGCTGTATCATAGACTCCTTCCGCAATGATCAAAGCGCGCAAAGTGTCGAACGGCTTTTGAAGAAGGTTGCCGAAGCCAAGGGCAAGGAGATTCTCGCCGGAAAGGAAAAGAAATTGCCGAGCCCAACATTCGTCACAAACTATCTACAAAGCTTCAGGCCTAAGCCGCCACCAGCAGGACTAGAAGAAACGGTAGAGCTCGATGAAAATTCCGGAAATGGTCAGCTTCAAAAGGGAATTCAGGCAATGAGCAAAAAGACTGGTGATGGATATACAGATGCTGCCGCTGCCTTTGACAGGGCTCTTGAGTTGGGTGATCTTGGGGAGCATGAAGCATTTGCTTACAATATGCGAGGCACATTCAGGTATTTGAAGGGCGAGAACCAAGACGCGCTTTCAGACCTGTCGAAGAGCGTAGATCTCCAGCCAGCTTTGACACAAAGCTTCATTAAACGAGCAAGCATGCACTTGGAACTAGGTATGCTGATGAACAAATTGTAACTCACGGCTTAGATGACTTGCTGACAGATGACAGGAAACCGAGAAGCTGCAGCCAATGATTTCGAAACTGCAATGGAGCAAAACAAGGAAGACCCCGACATCTATTACCATCGCGCTCAACTGCACTTTATCCTGAGCGAATTTGCCGAAGCGGCCAAAGATTACCAAAAATCCATCGAGCTTGACAAGGACTTCATCTTCTCGCACATCCAGCTCGGCGTGACACAATACAAGATGGGCTCCATTGCATCCTCGATGGCAACTTTCCGGCGGTGTATGAAGAATTTCGACAAGGTGCCCGACGTCTACAACTACTATGGCGAGCTACTGCTCGACCAGCAAAAATGGGCGGAAGCGATCGAGAAGTTCGATACCGCCGTCGACATGGAGAAGCAGACCAAGCCCATGGGCATGAATGTCTTGCCACTCATCAACAAGGCGCTCGCCCTGTTCCAGTGGAAGCAGGACTTTACCGGCGCCGAGGAACTTTGCCAAAAGGCACTCATCATCGACCCGGAGTGCGATATCGCTGTGGCGACGATGGCGCAGCTGCTCCTGCAGCAGGGGAAGGTGACGGAGGCGCTCAAGTACTTTGAGCGCGCGGCTGAGCTGTCGCGGACGGAGGGGGAGATTGTCAATGCGTTGTCGTATGCGGAGGCGACAAGGACGCAGTTGGAGGTAAGTCCATGTTCATCTCATCACGGGATCTGTTAGACTTTGCTAACATTGTTCCTCCAGGTTCAGGAGAAATACCCGCAGCTTGCAAGCCGGCTGCAGGGTATGGGAGCTGGGATGGCCCCACCAGGTATCAGATAGATGTTGGCCTGCTTTTTTTGCTTTGTATAATGTTTGGTCTTAAATTCGTTCTAGCATGAGGTGTCTGCAAGCTGATTGTCATTCGGCTGTTCTCGAAGTTGTACCTGCACTCTGCTCTTCGGTTTGACTACTGCCTGTCGTACACATGGGCTGATTCTTGGGCCGAGCTGGTTGTCGCGAAAGATGGTTGCGACGCCGGCTGGCTGATGTATCATATTTCCAACATTTCCAGATCGATATACACCAATTGAGCTTTTTGTCCGAACACTACGTCTCGTTCTGACAAGAATAGGACTGAATTTTCAGCTACAAGAGAAGTGAGCCATCTGGATTTCTTTAGTTGGAACCAAGTTCCACTTAGTAAAAACAATACAGTCCTACGATATCAGGCAGTGCTAGAAGACACCCAGCAGGTGAGACAGGTTGACAGCGTTAAGTCCTTGAAACGAACCGGTAGAGTTTCCAGAGTCTTCATACAGTAGCCAGCAACAAATATCCCTGAGCGCAGTATCACGTCAAGGTAATGCAAGTAGGGTCCCCAACAGAGTCTCATGTCATTGGGCAGTGGACAAAGACAACTGTACTCGGCGTCACGAGTGAATTGCGCTACATAAATACAAAAATCCCCGGGCTCATCAAATCACTTGATCCCAGTTACATTTCGATCACAGTCGCCTGCACTGCACTAGGAGAGACACTGTTATTTGTCACATCGACATTCCCCCCCATAATCGAATCCACCGTCTAGATCTTGTTCAATTTCCACAGAAAGTAAATGGTTCAAGTCACTGTGGGTGACCAATAGGGGTCTAGGCGCACCCTTGTGTCGACTATGGACAAAGTAGAAAAGGAATCGAAATAGTCACCATTCGAGACAAGCGCAGGAACAACACTGCGCGCCATAGCTCCATCTCTCATATCCCCTTTTTTGCCCCATCCAAAGTACATTAGAAAAGAATACCTGCAAAAGGAGAAGAAGCGTCCAGAAGCCGCCCCTCACTCTCGATAAATCATTCCATTACCGAGGATAAGATGAGAAAAGGCTAGTTCTCATCTGTCGCATGCGCGTCGTCAAACGGGCTCTCGTTCCTCCGATCCGATCCAAGTCCCATGTGTGTCGGCTGGCGACTGGCCCTTCGCGTTGCCTCTTCAATCACGGCATTGATGCCCATCAACGTGTTTCTCCGTTCGTCACGCTCGGCTACTGTGGGCAGCAGACTGCTGGTCTGATCGGCAAAGGGCGAGTCCGGTGAGGCATTGCTGCTGAGGCCGGCGATCGGTGTGTCGGCAATCTCGGTGATCTGGGACTCGCGAGTCCGACCGATCAAGCTGCGACGTGAGCGAGCGTGCTCGTCTTCGTCGTCGTCTGAGGTGTCGTCGAATGTGGAGGGCTGCGCGGCTGCTTGCTGCGCGCGAGAGTGTGGTCGGCTACTGGTGCTCGCGGTGTCCTTTGATGCGGCAGCGGTGATGATGTGTCCCAGTGTTTGTTTGCCTGGTGACACCGCTTTGACGGTTTCGACATCGCTGATAGAGCTGACGTCTGGCGTACTGTTGCCGCTTTTTTGCTTGCCCTTTACCTTGGTAAGTGTGAGAGGAATAGGTTTTCCGTACGTCGCTGTTCCGGTCGATTTGAGGGAGCTTTGGGGAGATGGTCCTGCCTTATCAGCGGAAGATGGGATTTGAACTTGTAGTGGCTTGCCCGCCCGTGCAAAGTCCAGAGACGGTACAGGAGGTGTCGATGCCACAGCTGGTGTGTTGTCTCCACTGCTGCTCCCCGATTTGACGCTTACGACAGCCGCCTTGCCCCGCACCGCTGACTGTGCTGGTACCGGGCTTACGATTGCGTTGTTTCGGTAAACCGTCGAAGCCATGCTGGCGCGAGCCAAGCTAGGAGTAATACTCTGTCGTTGATGTGCGCTTCGGGCATCGGAGTCAGCTGAATAAGTGGAGCCTCTGAGGTCGCTAGGCATGAAATAATGAGATTCAGATTCGCTTTCGATCCGTTGCGATGCATACGGACTGTGGGCGGGCGAGCCCATTGCTGGGATTGGCGGGACAGGAGGAACAAGGACGCCGGGTGATTCCAGTCCTCGGTTTGTAACGCCTGGGATGTAAGCAATCTGAATAACGTTGGATGCGCGCGTGAGCACTGTAGATGCAATTGACCCGACGGTGTGAGTCGAAGCTCGCGCATCACGTTGCATGGTAAAGTTGTTGACGGCCTCATTTTCTTCAGACTTTGGTTCTTGGTCATACTCTTCTTCTACCCAGCCATCGTCATACTGGTCTCTCCTCGGTTTGATGACAAATTTCCAGACGATAAATGTGAGCAATGCAATAAAGGCAACTCCTCCAACCACGCCACCAGCGATGGCTCCGACATTTGGGCCGCCTCCACCGCCACTATTGCTGGATGAAGCTGACGAACCATCGGCACTAACTGAATTAGACACGCATGTAGTTGAGGCGCATTGTGTGCATGATTGTACGAGTTGCGAACAGATTTGGCCCGAGGGACAGACTGGGCACGAAGGAGTAGTGTTTGGACACTGAACGCATCTCCGGAATAAAGTCCGTAATTGATTCTCTACGGCTAAGCGACGATTAGATGGAACCAAAGAGCGGAAGTTTTGAGAGGTATGCATACCTTGAGCAGCCATATTTGGTCAGCGGACTACAGTAATTGTGTGTGTGGGTTGTCGCTGTCGGCCGAGTCGCGACAAGCAGTGAGACAAGACGCCACTGTTAGGGATGGCGGATCGATCGGTGAGAGCGGGTCATCAGGTCATGGACAATCGGTGTGTATGCAACGGGCGATGTCGCGAAGAATCAATAGATACACAGCGAGAGCATGCGCGGCAGTTGTCCAGTAATGGTCGGAAGAGTTGGAGGTGCGGGTAAATGGGGGTGGAAGGGAGACTGCAAGGCAACTAGCAAGTGGGCAAAGAGCGAAGAAACAGCAGCAAGTTAACGAGCGACAAGAAGAGAGTTTAGGCTGCACGCGGCGAGAGCAGATACAAGGTGGTGGTTCAGGTAGATGGAGGAGGAGGAATAAGGTAGGGCCAGAACGGGAGATGAGCGAAGCTGGACGAGAAGGAGAGAGCCGAGGGGGAGATGCTCACACAATCCTTCCTCTGCCCGACTGACCAATGCAACCTGGCTAGCGGCTCGCTCTAATTAAGGTAGGTATGTGTGAACATAGATATGGACAAAGGCTCGATAGATTGCTCTTTGTCACCGACTCTGCTGCAGATATGAGTTCGTTGACCTTTCCATAGCCCGTCATCTACCATCCTACCATCCGACCAGCCTGCCATCCCACCGTCCTACCGTCAATGCCACATGGGCCGGAACTCATATCGCTTCGGAAAATGTGCCTGGATGATCGTGTGAGGCTGGACGCGATCCCGCCTAGGCTTGCATTGATTTCTTTGTCCTTTGCAGCCAATCACACCCATCCCTGCGCACTTTGCACTGTTGGTCCCGTCCTTTTCCCATTCATTGGAACAGCCTCCCACACCGGAATCTACCCTTTCGCCAGCTGCTGACACCCGGCTATTGGCAGTCTTATTTTCCAATAACACCTCCTCCTACTGCATTTGTGCAGTCGCGTGGATGCGGGGATTTCTTTTCTCCTAACAACCGCCGTTTCGGTCCCCCCACACGCACGGATAATACACGAAAGAATATCCTCCTATACAAAGTAAGTGCCTCCAGAGAAATCTGTACTGAATAAAATTTATCAGACCTCCGCCTGACTTGAGTTCTCTTTGTGGAATGTCAAGAATAGAAGCGGTCTTGCTTTATTAGAGCAAGCCACATCGATGCTTTCTTGTTCTCGTGTGTCACCTCCTAAATGTGCATGTACAGCAGGGGCAAGTCGCAATTTTGAAGATAAAGTCTAGATTGCAGATCTTCGCCTCTCGTAGTTCGGCCACTGGCTTCTTAGAATTAAGCCTCTATAGATTCTACTACGACCGTCTTCTCTAAAATTAATGCCAAGATAATCATCATGTCCATCACAAAACAATGACCCCTACGAATGCATTATGTAGAGATAGAGTAGATGTACGGACTGTAGTAAAGACTGTCTTAGTCTCAGCTCAACTCTTCACAATCTCATCGCTCCGTGCTAACTAATTGGCTCGAACGTTTTCCCGCTTGATATAAAGAGTATCAAAAAGAAAAACAATCGTCAAGCCAGAGAAACATAAAGTAGATGGGGCAAGCGATATCCAAGTCCGTGGGGGCCCCATACGTTGCGCACCTCACCATCTACCCACGGGCAGGTCCAACTTTTAACCAGGGACCGTTCTCAACGCCCCGAAACCACTTCCCTCCTTGCTCTTCAACTAAGTAAAGCCATGCAGCCTGTTACAAACGCTGGAGCCAAACGAGCCTCCCCTTTCGACGACAACACTCCGCCTGCCAAGAAACGCCGAAATGAATCCACAATACTCAAGCACCACAGCCTTCATTACAAGCAGTCATCAACAGTTGATCCGTCTCTCACCCTGCAAGATCCTGTCTTCATACAGAGCCAGCTACTTAGGTCCATTATCATAGCATGTGGAGCAGTCGGATTCGACAGCGTCACCGCTACGGCGCTCGAAAGCTTTCGCGCTGCCGTTGAAGAATGTATGTCCCATTTTGCAGCAGAAGCAAAAGCTATACGAAGACAACCTTGTGTATGTCGAAGCTAATCCATGTGTAGATATTCTTCATCTTCTCTCTCTTACTTCCAATTCCATGAGCAGTGCTCGCCGCGCGCAACCTCTTCCACAGGATTTCATCCACGCTCTTGCAGCTACCAACGTCTCCTCTGCCTTTCTTCAGGAGCATCTATCCCTTCACGACCTCCATTCCGAGTCCTCCCCCCTGGCCCCGTCTAGCTTGCTGTCTTCCATACCCGCTCCTCCACCTGCAGAACCGCCCCCTCCCAATCTCACGTCAATGCTTGGAACCAACCTAATCTCCTCCAATGAGAAACGTCAAAGACTGTATATACCTAAACATTTTCCTTCATTGCCCAGCCAACACACGTGGCGTGCCACTCCCGTTTTCAGTGAGCGAGAGGAGGATCCTCGAAAAATACGGGAACGTGCGACCGAGGAAGGCATGGAAGCTGAGCGCGCTTTGAGAAAACTTGTTGCCGCGAGAAATGCCGGGGCTATAGACAGAGGGCAGAGGAAAGCCGCAATGGGGAAACAGGGAAAGGGTATGGAGAATATGTGGAAAGAAACGATCGATGCGATTGGCAAGGGAGACGAGGAGAGAGAGAAAAAGGAAAAAGCAAATGGTGACATGGACGAGATAGACTTGAATTTTGGACTCGACGGAACAGCAGATGAAAAGCCACCGATACGAAAAGAGCATGACATACCATCGAGGAAACCAGACGCGAACAACGGAATGATGGTCAATTACGAGAAGAAATATTGGAGAAAAGCATCGGTTACTGCATCTCATGGTTGAAGAGGGGGAGTTTAGGGGACTCATTCATGGTTCTGGACGGCTTTTATGATACCCAGTGTGTACGCACAGTAACACTTGACTATATTTCTTAAGAAGCAGCGTTTTGTGATGGATTGGAATTGACATCCCTTCAACACGCAAGTGATCCCAGTTTACATGGCGAATGTGACATGTGCGACCCTGATTGAATCTTGAGTGTGCAAATCTGTTGCCATTCTTCCGCAAGTGAACATTATAGGATGTATACACTCTATTCCATACTACATCCTTCACCCCGTTTCCCCATCCCACCCTGTAGTTTCCACGGTCAACCCGTCCTTACATCTAACAGACCCACGTGTCATCAGCATAGCTTCTAGCGAGGCTACTCACACCTCTGTGCCCTCATTCGAACTTACTTTCGAAATAATCTAACTATTGGCCAACACTTGACCACTGTATTCGGATCCTTCCTATCCCCGTCCAGATCGCATTCGTACTGCACCAGTTCGTACAATTTGCACTCGTCTAGATCCACCCGTTCGTGAGGCTTGCGCACCTTGCCGTTGACAAGATTGTTGACTTTTGCAGGAAGGGCAGAGGCGGGAAAGACTTCCGTAGGAGGTGCCATTAATGGTGAAACTATATCAAGGACGAGGAAGAGAGATTGAGGTCAAGACGAATGCGAGATGTAGGATGACATGAAGCCACAGTAGAGCTTTGAAGCCTGAGTGTAAATATGAGTGTAGAAGAGTCGGGTAAGAAGTTGTTAGGTGAAGTGGTTGAAGAGCATTTCGATGAGGTAGGACAACATTTCCAATTTGCTTCTTCACTATGGATCAAGGGCGAAGAGAATATTTGAACAAAATCTTGATTTATTCGTTTTGCGCTGAAATGCTCGATGGGTTCGAGTCTGATATTTAATGTTTTCTCTAGGTCCTTCAGTTTTTCCATTCGTTGCAGTTTGGATCCAAAGCATTTACAAAGATCAAATCCCTTGATGAATTGCTCAAAATATTCCAATACAGAAGAGAACCTCGACTTGATCTGGACACTGCAGACTCATTCAAAGCTCCCTTGCCTAAAGCTCCCATAGTCGAGATTACTTCGTCCGGATCCTGCCAAGGTAAGACTCAGCTGCTTTACTTTCTCACGGCGACGGCCATCCTTCCACCTATGGATGCCTCTTCTCAAGTCCATCTGGACGGTCTGGACAGTGCCGTGGTCATAATTGACGCAGACGGCCGTTTCGATGTATCGCGTCTAGCACGGGTCACACAACTTTACATCTCTGTCCACCGGGCCTCCCAACTCGCCGGCTCTAAGAAGCCAATGTCTTGCACTGCACAAGATGTCATTGCTGATGATGACGATTCCGCGCTAATTCGTACGTGTCTCAAGCATGTCCATATCTTCTGTCCCCAATCTTCTGAATCTCTACTTGCCACCCTCGATTCTCTAGAAGAATATCTCTACAACTTTGACGAGCATGCATCCGCGTCCCGTCCATTGTCTGCGATCTTCCTTGACAGCATAAGCGCGTTTTATTGGCAGGAACGCCAAAGAGTAGATGACGCGAAACTCCCAGTGTACCACCCGACGGAGGATCAACGTTCATCGGCAATGGAGCCTGCTATTTCCCCTCAAAACACATATGCCCTCCTAAGACAGAATCTCGCTGCTCTTTCAAGAAGATACTCATGTCCAGTCGTTGTCACGAC
This sequence comes from Astrothelium macrocarpum, assembly GCA_021030915.1. Classification (NCBI taxonomy): domain Eukaryota; kingdom Fungi; phylum Ascomycota; class Dothideomycetes; order Trypetheliales; family Trypetheliaceae; genus Astrothelium; species Astrothelium macrocarpum. The sequence continues at coordinate 143,218 of JAGEMR010000033.1, forward strand.
TCGCTCAAGTAGCCGGCATATTCGTCAACGATCTCATGAAGCCATCGTTCCACCAGAGTTACCTGTTCCCTGGTCCACGTTTCCTACGCTGCGACTGCATATTAGGAAAGCGGCGGTAGACAAGTTTCCACCAATGCACAGCATTTTGGAAGCTTTGAGAGATCGTTCGGCGAGACAGGAGATCGTGAATCAAGGTCGGTACGAAATCCTACTCAATCAATGGGGTGCAGATGCATGGAGCGAGGGATTGAAGTCAGCTGTAGGAAGAAGGGCGACTATGATCCCTATGTGGATTGGAGATGAGGGAACATGGGTAAAGGATCATGAAAATCCAAATGATACTTGGCCCCCATGGAGAGATTTGTTAGAGTATGAAAAAAATGCAGAACAAGATGGAAGTTAATGCCTACATAGGCAACATGCGACTGGGTTAGATGTGCACGAGCGTCGCATCCTCTATGCCATTGAGTGAACCTAAAGTAATTAGAATCTGTATGTGGATGCATGTCAACAACCACAGACCAGAATTCACTTTGCTATGGGTTGACTCTCGAGATAGCGACATTCGGAGACTATGTACATCGGATAATCGAACAATTACCAGCAATTAAACATCAAAATTCCTGACGTCAGGCATTCGTCCCAGACCGCCCCCACCCGTGCCACTAATGCTTTGACTCAATGAAGACCCATCGACCTTTGGCGACGCCTCGATGTGCACACCTCCCGCGCTGCGATCGATGACATGCTTCCTGAGCATCGCCAAAATCTCCGAGTTCTTCCACCGCTTCGGCACGGGACGATAAGCCGGCTTGAACGCACCCACCGTCTGGGCCCATTCGCCCGACCGCGGCTGATTCTGGCGCCACATGTCTTCCTTTGGTGGCGCAGGCGCTTGGCCTTGGGCAGCTTTATTGGCGAGATCGGGACCACTGCCCTCGGCGTATTCCATCGAGGTCGGGGATGGTTCTTGCGTGGCCCAGTAGTAAATGTCCCAGTCGTTTTCGTCGAGGAAGAGGTCGTACTGCTGCAGCTGTTTCGGGGTCATGTGGGCGAGGTTGGCGTCGGCGAAGGTGGAGAGGAGGAGGTCGCTTTCGAGAGTGCCACGCTTGCGGCTTTGATCTGTGGGTGGGGGAAAAGGGTCGGCATCAGTTTTGTTTCTGGATGTTGTGGATGGTAGGTCAGCAAAGACGCACATAAAAGCCTCGCCCGCATGGTGTTGGCATCTTCGCCAGTCCGCCTCAAGGGCTCTACCTTGAATGAACCACCCTCAATCTCGCCGACGTTCAATTCGGCATTGGTTCCCGATTCTGGAGCTCCTTTTTGAGTTCCGCCGGTCATACGCTCAGTGTTCTCGGGCACCGAGTCTTTCGGAGTGTACTCTGGATCAACAGAAGTGATCATCTCGGGTGGCGCAGCATCTTTACCAACGCTTGGCAATTCGTTTGCAATTGTTGAAGTGGTGTTTGTCATGTGTGGGTTTAGGGGTTTTTCAGTCTGTTTTTTCCTCCAGCCTTCTGCGGTGTCGTTAGGTTCCGGTCTGTAGCGTAGAGCAGAAAACCCAAAGGTCCGGGATAACACAGGAGCCGAGCCAGCAGCTCTAATTGCCAATCTTGTAGAAAGCATGTTGGTCCAAGTAGTTACTGAGAATCCGAAAACAAGAGGATAAACAGGGGCGAGTAACTCGCGATGAGGAGATGGTTTTAGGAAAGATTTGACAGAGCTCCTCTAGAGCAGGCAATGATGAGACGGTCAGTGACGTCGTTGACCTCGGCCGATTGTTGCTGACTCACCACCAGGCCTACCAACCTTGTAAACTTTGGCAACGGATCACTTCTCGGTTTTGCATTTACTGGATTTGATCATGAATGGTTTGAAGAAGTCTATATGTATTCTTTCGATATGGACTTTCATTCTATGGAGATTATAAGGCTTTGAGTAGCTCGATTAGAAATATTGTCGATTCGAAAGCGTATGCAATCGCTATTTTCCTACAGCGCATGTTGCCTGATTTTTTTCTCATCTAGAGAATGAAGTGAGTAGATGTTTGGCTTCGAATCCTGTTAGCTGGATCGAAATGTCACCTGAATACATTCAGGCTAACAAGATTTTCTTGGAATCTGGGCTTTTTCTCCTCCATCAACTATCCAGATACCAGTTCTATCACGCCACGGCATCATTGATTTATTTCTTGCTAGTTGATCTCGTTTATAGAAACAACACAGGCATTGTCTCTTACTAGGGCGCGGTAACAGTTGCCTAAGAAGGTTGCTGGAATGTCAGTACATTCCTGAGGCTCACAAGCTCATATGTGGCTGCAACCGGAATGCGGGCCCTTGAACACAATGGTCGAATGGCTGACAGAAGTGGCTGACATGGTGGAAATCTTTTGGAATGGTAGCCACGGTTTCTGCCGTGTCGTCACTGCAGAGATTCCCAGCTTTTGGGGTTCCTGAGATAATGGCTTGTTCATGAATACGAGACATTCCTACCATTGGTACCTGGCGCGGCTTCCATAGAATGGAATGCTGCTACAATCGTGGGAGGCTGGTAATTGACTAATTTTGGCTATATATGTTTACTCGGTTTGTTTCCTGTTTGATCAAACTGTCATATCACAAATCTGCAATCTTATGCAAGGTACCGCTGCTTGATTCGCTCCCTCGCATCATAACGGGCGTAGAAGCATCGTTCAATCGACGACATCTGGGCTCACGTCACGTGGAAATTGCGAGTCCCTCGTCCTATCATGGCAATTATAAGGACGAGCCTCGACATCCAAATGCGGCCACTGGACAAAGGATTTGAATGGTTGGAGCCATATGATGCTCTCTTTGAACAGTACATCGACACAGCGCTTTTCGATCTGGGTGAGAGTACATCGAAGCAGAGCAGTCCGAAATTTATTTCAGATTATTCGAACCCCTCCAAATCATCGAGCAGTAGCGATCTTCCCTGCCGTTCGCCAATCATCGGATGGGAGGGCGCCAAAATCGAAATAAGCCAGCCTTGGGAACAGGCCGTCTATTGTCTAAAAGAAAACCCAGCCTCACCTACTTTTGAAACTAGGCGACCCTCATTTTCCTCAGAGTCACACAGCAAGGCACATGTCTCAAGCACAAGCAGTAATAATAGCCTTGGGCAATCTCACATCCCTCAAATAGAGAGTGAAACCGCAGTCACATCTCTCCCCGAGTTTACGTTCCCGATCGCAAAACGTCCAAAATCGAACGCACGAACCGATTTCCATAATATACAGAGCCCAGTCTCCAGTTCAACTTTAAAACCAATGCGAAAAGTCAACAAATCTCCCAGAATGATGCAAAGTTCGAATTATCGACCAATAGTTCATGATAGATGGATGCCCCGGAGGGAAACACCGATGAACAAATACAACCTACAGATTACTGGAGGCTCCGAACCACTATCACCACCGCCATCTAGTTCAGTTGAACAAGAGGAACAAGGAATGCTATATGGGCGTGTGATGGATGACATGAGCCACGACCTTCAAGATACGCTTTCACCGCTGTCAACCCAGTTCGAAAACTTGTCACATATGACACCTCTCGCCACGCCGCTTGTCGACCCTTCGAACGCTCAACAACAAAATTCGTATTTTGATTCCACAGCCTTACACCATTACCACGAGCAATCTCACTTCGCTGTTCAGTCGATGCATAATCTCATAACCCCTCCACAGACGCAGCATCTTACGATGTCGACCTGGTCGCCTGGAGACAAGTCGTACAAAAATCAGGCATATACGCCCGACATACCGGACTGGCCAACCGAAAATATCGCGCACACTGGAAACAACATTGCACACGACAGCGTGCATGCATCTCACGGTCTAGCAGATCTGACCAATGAAATTCAATTCAGCAGCACCAACAATATGTCAGCCGCTCCTGCGGCAGACATGGCGACCAATGGTCTACTTATTGATATGCACGGCATATCCAGTAGCAGAGAGGTGCATAGCATGAACGGGAAAAGAGAGGGGTCAAAGTCATCCTCAATAGGCGGCTTCTCAGCCTTGTCGCCTACTGAGCCGAAGCTGAACGTGGCTAGCTGTACCCAGTCGTATCCGCCTCCGCCTATCATTCCAGCGAGCGCCAGCCCTATCAACCTTGCCAGCCATACACCTACTCCAAGCCGTTCCAGACGACAAAATTCATCGCCAGCAAATTCTCCAGACTCCTCCAATTCTTACCCCCGTACTCGGCGAGGCAGCTCTAAACAACAACAAAAAACCCATCTGTCCAATGCGACTTCGCATTCATCACACTCACAGCCAAACAATCATCGTCGGAGCAAAAGCACTGCCAGCAGCCGTGGCCACCGATCGCCCACCCGTGCTCACCGCCGCCACCAGCGCGCTCAGTCCTCTAATTCGCCTTGTCTAGGTGGAGCTGGAAATGTCGGCTTCGTCAATTTCACGCCCGATGACAGTCGCAAGATCTTGACTGGCGTCGCGCCCAGCGGCAGCAGCAAGACCAAGGCACGGCGGGAGAAAGAGGCTGCAGAGAAACGGAGAAAGCTCAGTGAAGCGGCGGTCAAGGCGGTAGAAGACGCAGGAGGGGATGTAAGCGTGTTGAATGGAGTTGTGCTTGAGTGAAGCGTAGATAGATTTTTATCTTTCCATGGCTAGATATTTACCCACTACTCACCTTTAATGAAAAATCTGTCTCCCTGGAAAACTTCCACTTGTCCGTTGCCTGCTCGACTCAACACTAGCTTTATACTTTTAATATTATGTCAATGTGGCATAACTCTGGAGTGAGCATTCTCTCATCTAAGCATAAACAGTCGCAACCATGCTCAAGCCATTAGGAAATCCAGCCCCAGCCTCGGCTTGACTCAAGCGAGTAAACGTGGGCAATTGACTGCAAACTTTAAGACTAATCAAGTCTTTACCGCAGCGATGTCGATGATAAGGGGCGACAACATTGATCCTTTCACGGACGTTCAATTTGATCCACCAAGGTTTGCAATGGGAGATTTCATCAACCGTAGGCGACACAACCATCTATGTAAGCGTTTGGGAGACTTGCAGTACCATTTCAAGTTAGTAGAATCCTCGAACTATTTTTAGAGAAAATTCTCCGAAATTTTCAGTCAATTACTGCTGTCGGTCTCTTTAGTAATTTCATAACGAATTGTGCCTCGTATGATCTTTGACATTACTTTTGCCAGCCGCTCGTAAACTCTTACAAATTAGCCCGATCAATCTCAAAATCTCTGATCTCCCGTTTCGGAGCCATTTTTAGGCCAAGGGCACCAAAGCCACGTAATGCTGTGTCGGCATTACTTTTCCACCCCCACGCGCGATCCTTTTCTGATCCGTTGCTCTGCCCGTTCAAAATATTGCAAATGTATTTCCCCACTATTGGCAGAAATCTGGAGATGGAAGGCTTAGCAGCAATTCACACGGAACTCGGACAAGACGAAACGTACTTGTACCCATGAAAGCTTCCTCCAGTAGCAAGAAAGAGATTACCGAGCTTGGCGTGTGGGTGCTTGCAGAGTAACAAATCCTCGTTCGGCGTTACAGCGTCCCAGCATATTCGCCAATGATCGGCTTGCTTATTAGACGTAAAGTTTGGCAGAAGCTTTGAGGTCAGCATTCTCTCAGTCTCTTCCCTGATCGCCTTGGGAACATCATTCTGACTTCGGTCTGCAGGAATAGATATTCTGTGGCCAGTCCTTGTCATGACCGTATTGGTGAAAGTTGTCCTGGAGTTGTTGAATTTCAAATACTTTTTGTCATCGTCACTCGACGGCGGAATGACCTCGCCCTGGCTTCCATATACAATAATGGGCATATTGGAATCAGACAGTTGCTTGAATTCTTCATCTGAGAGTTTGTAGTATGCGGAAACAGTGCCGGTAGCTCTCGCTTGGCGCTCCACACGATCTTTTTCCGGGATTTCCAATCGATCTTCGACTGGCGAAAGCAAGCTACTTGTCCAGGCGCCAACGGCCAGTACGACCTTCTCAGCCGTGAATCGCTGTCCATCTGTTGTTTTCACGCCTTCGACACGTCCAGATCCAGCGTCGAGAAGGAGTTCCGCGACTTTGGCAGTAATTCGTTTCACTCCTCGCCTCTCTGCTGCCATCATAAAACTCGCCGTCGCGTTTGCAGCATCACACCATCCAGCCTCAGGATTCCAGTAGACGTCTTCGAAACCGCTGGTCTCCGTGCCTTTCAAAATGCTCCAGCGCTTGTCCAAGTCGTCTAGCGATATACTGCTCGTATGAGTTGACCCTCGATCTTGGAAAACCTGGCGAATTCGTTTGGCCAGGTTGCTCTCCCTCTCGTCCATCATTATCCAACCAGTCTTGTGGAAATGCTGGCCTAATTCTATACTCCAAAACCAGGGATGTATTGCCTCGTTTGCGAGATTACAATACATCGGATCTGGGTAGTCTGTACGAATAATTCGATTGATGTCTACGCTCGCAGCTGGCTTGGGTGGTGATGAAAATGCGTCAATGATCACTATTTTCGAGGCATCATTGTATGTTTGGGCAAGATGGTACGCTGTCGAAGTACCAAAGGTCCCTGCCCCTACTATAAGCACGGTTGGTTCCATCATTGCCGTGACTTTTTATCTTTCTCAACCGCAGCCTTTTCGATGACAAACGATGAAGTCCAAAGATGATTGCCAACGACTTTTCAGCACAGCCATATCTGACTGGGTTGCGGAGGATAGGATTGTCCCCGCATTTACCCTACAGTCTAACGGCATTCCATGCACACATACATTCAGAAGATGCAACGGTGCTTACTGGGATCTCCAAGTAGCTTTTGAGCGGCGGATGCCGAAGGATTTCGGGAGATTGGAACTACGCTAGCAAGAAAAGAAGTTCGGTGAAAAAAAAAATATAGATATATATATATATATATTTACAAAAGTAAATAATAACAATCGTAATTTCGGGCTCAATGTCCTTGTTTTACTCCTGGAAGACTTTAAAAAATACGCCTGAGGGGCGGAAAGTTGTGTAGGCTAAGTTTGTATGTGAGCTTTGAAGCAGTCGGCAGATCGTTTGGCGAAGGTGGTTTTGTAAGATCATTTATATACCCTGGTCGATAAGTGCGAATATCAAGAACTCCGGACTATCGAATACCTAAAAAAGGAGTTTCCATTCAAATATAAAGGGTGAGTTCGAAAGCTCAAGTTGCCAAAGGGAAAAAGCAATCGTCTTGCAATATTCAAATGCAAACCGCCTGAGGCCCAGGGTCTCAGTAGTGATGGATCATCCACAGTGAATATAAATAATTCGTCCACCGACAAGTTTGTCTTTGGGAACTTGGACACGGACTGATTCAACGCGAGCCTTGACCAAAAAATTCAATTGTTATTTCCGACAAGTTAATTCACTGAATGCATTCGTTCACTACTGGGTAGTGACCAATTTGTAGTTGGTCAATTTATATAAATGTTGTGCTTGAGATCCCTGCTCAAACCAATGTAAACCTGTTATAGTAGAACGATAATAAACATTTAAGAAAGGGTAAGCTACGGAGTTGGACGATACTGCGGCCATTTTCGTGCCGAATGAGATGGTTCTTACAAGGGTGTTTTACTAGGTACCTTATGGTTGTCAAATTCATCCCCCTTATCTCCCGTGGTTCACATGCTCTATGTTTACGGCTTTGCAATGTTTTTCGAATCTTTGATTATCCTAGACATCAGTGCTCACGGAAACATAAAAGGAATAATTGCATACGGGAGCCTTCTAACTATCTTTCATATCTCCTTTGCTTTCGTGAAAGAAACACGCTAGCCTTCGCCGAATGTGTAGCCCTGGTGTTCTCATTTCCGAAGATACAACAAAAATTCATACAATCAAATTTACAATACACTTCGAAACAATTACGAAAAGAAACGTCTTCCTCTGTGGCGAGCTATGATAGCTTCATATACCAAAGACACCACGATCAATCTACGAGGATGGTGGGGCCGCCGTGTTCTGCGTAGGCTCCATCCGCTGGACGGCACCGAATCGCTGGTTACCTTGATCGAAAATCTGGTACAAGATTAGCCATGATTCTCATGATTATTGCACAATGTCCTCCAAAGACGGCGTTCAAAAGTAGTGGAGATGAATTTGATCATAGACTTACCGCATAAAGCGACTTCAAGAATGCATCCCCAAAGATGTTCATGCCCATATCACCCGCACTCTGGATGCTGCCATACACCATCTCCTCGCCATTCTTGGTGCCCGCGCTCGCGAACCCAAGATCCTCCTTTTGGAAATCGAACAACTGAGTGCCAATGGCAAACTGCACCTGCGGAAGCTGCGCCGCGGTCGTAGACGCTGGGTAAGTATATCCCTGCTGCGACTCGTCATAGGAGGCGCCGGGGATGGCGGCGTAGATGTTGGAGCAGGTGGCGTCGTCGACGAGGGCGAGGGTGGTGCCAGTGTCCATGATGGCGGTGGTGGTGTTGGCGGTGTAGGATTTGCCATTGACGGTGTAGGTGTCGGACTGGATGGACCAGAAGCCCTGGGAGTTGTCGACGGGAGTGTAGAACGGCGTCTCACCGTTGAGGGTGGTCTCGTCGATGTAGCCAAAGGTGTAGAAGCTCGCACCCTTGTCTGGGTCGTTGGCATCCCGCCAGGAGCCGAGTTTGGCGGTGAAGAGAGGCTGTCCGATGGTGGACTGATTGATCATGTTCGTAACGGGAGTGGCGACGGGAGTTGGCTTGACCGTGTTGATGCTCCCCCAGGCAAGACCCAAAAGACCGTCGCCGGCATTTTGAGTAAAGGCCGAAGAAAGCTTCTCAGCCTCTTCGACACCTTGTCCGGTGATCTCGACACCACCGAGGTTGACAACGTCGGTGCCAACGTTGCCAGATGCACTGGAGCCATCACCGTAGGAGATGGACCAAGTACTGCCTGACAAGAGTTTGAAAGTGGATGACTTGCTAGCGTCAAAGACGTTGTGGCCTTGTGTGCTGACGCTGCTACCAAGTTCAGTCGACCAGACCTAGAGAGAAGTAATAAGTTTACTGAAAGATGTTTTATTGAAAGCGATAAATGACTGCGTGACATACCCACAAGTCAGAGGAACCAGTGTCAAAGTCCAAGTTCAAAGTCTGAGCTGGTGTGCCAATTTTGACTGCACAGATATATTCAGAATCATTTTGCTGATCTTCTGCAGGAACCTCGCCGCCTTTCGTCCCTGATCCAGTGGCCGTTCCAGAGCCATCGGTAGGAGTGGTAGAGGAGCCTCCAGTGGCATCGGCAGCGGACTGAACGTGGCGCTTGTGGAGACGGTGGTGTCTATGATACTTCTGGTTACCGGCGTGTATTTTCTCGGGATGTTCCTTCTTTTCCACGTAGTATGGGCCCGGAAGTGTAGGCGTGATGTTATCTTTGGGAAATTAGATGCAGACAACAAAGGAGTGCCGGGAAGATCCCGAGGTGGACGTACACTTCCTCAACAGCCAAACATAGGACTTCAGGCCATTACGGCGGTAGTTGGGGTTGTGGATACGAAGAATACGTTGATAGTTGGTAGGCATTGTGCAGAAAAGGTCTGGTAGTGCAAAGAACAGCAGCTAGGAGCTGTGGGCAGGTTGATAGCTTCTTGAAAAACAGAAAAGAGCACAATCGAGAGGACTCTGCAGAATAGGAACAAATTCAAGGAAATGTACGCTGTTTATACCAACCTACATGCTTCGTGACCCCTTACTTAGAACCAAGTTCGCCATGCTTTTGCTTGTGACGCAAATCACCCTCCGGCAGCCATCCTGGTATCCAAGCCACCAGACAAAGCCATTTCGTCAAGCCAGATGCAGATGTCTGTTGCGCCAGTAGCGGGGGATCCTTATCTATAGGGCACAACCATAACAAGGGCTTTGGTCATGGAGACGCGCGGCACGAGCACGGCAGTAGAGCTGCTTCTACCAGATCGAGATCGATACAAGTATCTCGATTTGTACAACAGGAGGATGCCCTCAGCTAGCGTTCGCCAGATCGAGTGTGCTTCAAAGGCAACTATGCCGTGGTATGTCGGGGCGCATCGACAGTCTGTGCCTCGTTTTGCGGCCAACAGAAAAGGGACAAAGCAGGTTTGAGCAGCTTTGAAGGCCCGATGGCACGGCGTATTGAATCGTAGCGAAGTGGTGTGCTGGCCGATCACGTCTCCACAGACCTGAGGAGAGCCTGGTTTCTGGAAGAGCATGGCAAGCATCCGTTTCGCTGAGCGCTGTCGGGGCTAGCATGAGATAGGGGCCAAAGAAGTACCCAAATGTGTTACGTGGGTTCAAGACGACACACCGGGTGACGTTGGCCGTTGACGAGATCCATGTTGATACAAGGGAGTATCCGAGATAGCGTGAGCGGTTCCTTGTTCTGGTCCAGTGCCCTTGCAGGAAGCCCCTGACTGAGAGTGCCAACTACCAGTTCTTGTCATGCGAAAGACATTGGTGACGCAATTTTGGCAGACTGGACGAGAAACGAATTATCGATCCAACTTACCTGACATTGCCACAAGGCTGCAGGTGTACACGCGAGGGACGTGAGAATCTCTTATCGGGTGGGGGTGGAGTAACGAGTGCAAATGGTGACACTAGCCAGCCCAAATCGGTAACATGACGGTCTCCACTGCCGTCCAGCTCCCCACCTGATATCCAGCCAAAAGTAACGAAAATAGGACAGTCCTATCAAAAAAGAGATCAAGCGAGGCAAAAAATTTGGCTGCAGCAGTCTACATCCTACCTTCAGAAGCTCGCAACAAGCTGATACAATGTCTAGTCATCACGCTGCACAAGCTATTATAGCGGAAGAAAAAATTGAATTTTAAAAAAGCCCAGACTCCATTTCACTAGCCTACATAGAAAGCAATGAGACATGACGTCTCGAAAAGAGTGACTATGGCCGGCAGGCGCATGATGCCAAAGTGCCAGCCTTCCATCCGTAGCGAGTGTAGCGTCATAGGACCTCATTATCCAGAGCTAGAAGCACCCAGGAGATCTGTAGAAGACACCTCGTGAAAGGGAAAATAGGTAAATCCACCAAGAGAAGTGGAGACTAGGCATCACATTTCATTCAATCTCTGCCAAATCCACCTGCCTTTCCATTCCTGTTCCATCATTCGTGCCTCGAGATGTTGAGTCTCAATTTTTAGAGTCCTTGTGAGCCTGTTGCATGAATTCCTCGTCGCTCGCATCTAGGACATCGTATTCCTCGTCTGTGACAAAGCCATCATCATCCGATTCACTCGCCAGCTCGAGGCTCTCAAGGTCTTCCGCAACGTCTTCAAAGACCTCTTGCTTGTCCCCATTCGCATAATCGGCAATGTCAGAGGAGCTGGAAGGCTTTGCAAGTGCGTCTTCTGACTTGATGACTGGTGATGTTGCAGCTTCGTGTACGCTTGGAACAGGCGATTCCTTGTCTAGGCGAGGGAAAATCATGGAGCTACGCTCTGATGAGTTTTGTTGCGAAGAACTGGATTCCGCAGGAACCTGTGTCTGAGTCGCTTCGACATCGGAGGAAGATGTGGCAGGAATCTTCTCATCAGCCTTGCTCTGCAACTCGGCTGCCATCTCTCGACGAGCTTTGACCGCCTTTCTCGTTTCGACAAGTCTGCGAACCATCTCCTCATACATGTCCGTAGACGTACGGAAGGCTGGCTCACGTTTGGGTCCAGCATATTCAACGTGTTCGGTTGTATTGCCCAGCTCAGCTGGAGCTACAGGAGGAGCGATGGAAGTTGGCAGCTGGACGTTGATATCACACCAAAGGCGGTGACCGAAGGGTGTACCATTAGGAGCCTTGAGGCGCCAATACGAAATACTCTTGCCCATACGCTTAGGAGCCTTCATGAGAATGCGGAAAGCTACTTCTTCACCCATGTTGACAGGGCGGTCAATAACGTTGCTCTCAGTAGCGATAGCAATTTCGGCAGCACTAGCAGGATGGCTGTGGTCAACATTGAGCATGTTGTCACCACCAACGTAGCGGACACTGCATCCAGCAGGCCAAGCATGCGGACCTGGATTGCGCAAGGTCCAGACTTGGGTGAAACGTTCTTCAGCACGTAGATTGGCGCCATCGGGAATCGTGTCACGGACAAAGTGTGCATTGAGCTCAGCGTCCTTTGGCTGCGTGATTTCTAAGTCGGTAGCTTGGCCGCGTGGAGCAGGCATAACAATCCTCCGAGAAATTGGACTAGAATCAGCCTTGAAAGCCTTCTCATCAGTGGGCTTAAGGTCGGCCACTGTCTGCACTTTGGCAGCAGAAATCACGTTGGAGGATGTGGATGTCATATCAGCAGACTCAGAAGTGGTTCCGGTGCCAGTAGAGCGTCGGTAAGGTTGATCACCCATGGTGCGGAGAGGAGAGCCATCCTTGTCTTCGCCCATTGTAGTGACACTAACATTACGAACTGGCGTCTTGAATTTGATCAAAGGATGGGTGTTGTTGTGTGGATTGTTTGGATGAGCCTCGCAGTTGGCGCAAAGATCAAAGTCGTGGCAAACAGCACATTTGTAGCGAGTACCAGTAATGAATGTCTGGTATTCTGAGCCGCTACAGAGCGGTCCATCGCAGTAGATACCATAATGACGAACAGTCGAGGTGTGCGGCGAAGTAAGAGGTTCGTAGATAGGGGCGAAACGATGGCCTTGGTGGAACTCATTGACGCTCTCAACACACTCAGAGCAGAGATCGTAATCGGGGCAAGTCAAGCATTTGTGACGCACACCAAAAATACTCTTTTCAGAGTGAGCAACGATATGAAATGCGAAATTGGGAATAAGACATACCTTGTCACAGCTATCGCAAGTAGCAGCATGGCGCTGGTTACGGCCTGGACGGCAAAGGGCCCTCGAATGATCGCTTAGCTCCCAACGAGAATCCACAGGCTTGAATTCGTGTGCAGGGTGATGGCCATGGTTCACGTTGTTGTGGCAGCCAAGGCAGAGATCATAATCTTCGCAGGTCGTGCAATAGAAAAAGTAGCCTTCATTAAAGACTACCTCAACGAATTAGCATATGGTTTATAGTGCTACGATAGTAGGAAAAACAAACCATTGACACATGAATTGCAGGTGCGCGTTGGCACTGGTTTGGGCGTTGGTGGATCATGTGACTCAACCTGGGGTCGAATAACGGTCTTGGGTTCCTCAGTAAAGGCACCAGGCATTTCCTTTTCTTCTTCTTTCTCAACCTGAGCCTGCTCCCTCGGCTTGGGTGCAACTTTCTCGGTGATGCTGCTAATCATGCGACCGTCTTTGAGTGTCCGTTTGATGAGCCAGTGATCTGCACCAGGGCAGACCTTGCCAGCTGCAACACATTCCTGGCAAAGATCATAGTCACCATCATCACAGATGCTGCAGTGAAAATGCTCATCTAGCATGGGTTTATCACATTCGTTGCAGTACACTGACCAGGCTGCAGTAGCACCTGATGGGAGGGGAGGCATTTTTTCCTTGAGCCGTAAAGCGAGGTCACGCTTTTGCGAAAAATTGGAAAGCTCAGCAAAGAATTGTTGCCTGACCTGGCGATTGCGTGAAGCAGCATCTTCTCCATTAAAGTTGGTTGCTGGTAAGCGCAATCCTGGCGGAAGTTGCTTGCTGTAGCTTGGTCCTGGCACACTTGAGGACGCTTGTTGTGAAGACACGATCGCAGGAGCCATGTTTGCCCAATGGTTCATGACTGTGGCGGGAAGTACTGTAGGTGGGGCGATGCTAGGCACAGTAGGAGGGGAAGGTGGGCGAACGAATGATCCTGGAATATTTGGTTCACTACGATCATCCATCTGGTTTTCAAGTGGTAGCGGGGTTACACGAAGTCGTAGCTTGAGTTTGGCTTTAGCCGCACGGTAAAGTGTCTTGTAGACGGTTGGGTTGTTTGCATCAAGAACCACAAAGGCACCGGCACTATCCGAATAGCGCTCAAATTTGACGTCCTGGTTTGTAGGAAGATCTAGAAGAGTACGCAGCTGTATGAAGTGAGGTGATGTTAGCTGGGTCAGATTGCAACCAGGTCGGCCCAGGCTGGCCCCGCGAGAGCATGCTCGATGACGTACCTTTTCCGGTAAGATGGTGGCAGTTAGATTATTGAGAGGCAGTTTCAGCTTGCGAGTGCTGCCTTCAATAAGCACCTTGACGGTGATCAGAGTATCTGGAGTTACGGGTGGATTGGCAATAGTGGTAGCCATGGCGGGTAGTGCAAGGCTGCCACGGCAAGACGGGCGGTGAATGGTGGTCGGAAGTCTCTCCACGCGCCAACGAGCTTCGGGAGGCAGGGTAGAGCGTGATCAGCGGTAGCAGGGAATGGAAGAGGACATGCAAAGCAAAAGTGGAGGATGGAGAGAGGGAGAGAGAGGGAGAGGAAGGGAGGAGGTTGCAGAGGAGGAGGAGCTCGGCGCGGGCGTGCTAGGCTTCCAGCGAGCCCGGGCCCGATCGGGTTAGCGGCGTGCGAGGCAAAAGCGCCGACTACGTGAAACTGAGTTGCCTATTATATCACCACATCACTAAATCACTTGGTAGTGCTACATCACACCAGAATCTTCCGTGCGGCAAACCGGTGCTGACGTATCGCTGCATGTTGCCTGAAGCAACACTTTTCTTCTATCTAATCCTATCGAGAACTTCACCACGCCCGGCCAGGCCAGGTGCTGACACGAGCTAGGACAGAACCATTGTCTGAATCAACCAATCTCCTTGCATGCCAGGCCGAAAATACAGGTGAGCGAATCAAAGTTGTACCACAATCGAACTATTCATCTGGGTTTTCGAGGCTTGAGGGAGCCCAATCGGTGAAAGAGGTTAACGAATGCAAAGGGTGGAGGGATTTCGGAATGCCATAACAGCCAAAACCAAAAATTCGACCAGAACGCTCAAAGCACGAAAAGCAACGCTGAATGACGCTTGTGACCAAGCGCAAGGACACCCCAATACAAATGAGACTAACCACATCGAAGAACGCCCCTAATAGAAATAGCAGAAATTCACGGTGCTTGATAATAGACAGTGCCAGATGTCACTTGTGGGTAGTAGTAGCCGTCTGGACTTGGTGTCATCATCCCACCCATGCCAGGCACCGCGTAGCTCGCAGCGGGAAACCCCTCGCCTTGATTGTATAGTTGCGAAGGATCGTAGTAGTAGACCATGCCATTTTGTTCGTGCGCTACCATGTTGGGCTGGCTTCCACCGTTTGTACTGGCGTTCGCATCCGTTCCAGTGCTCGGCGGCGCATTCGGCATTGTCTGTCCGTACGGCGCTGCAACAAAGACAGGTACAGTCACTGCGCCAGGAGGCAGGGTAGTGCTGTATTGATGGCCGCCATTTGCTGCAGCGTAGAAATAGCCGCCTTGTGGAGCATACGGCGGAGGGTACACCGGTTGTTGGAAGGCTGGAGGTTGGAAAGGCTGGGCATGGATGGCACGCTCTGGAATGTTGGAGAGTGGCGTGCCTCCGGAGAATTGACTAGGATGGGACAGTTGACGTGAATGAGGATAAAAGTTCGATACGTCAACAGACGCAGCCTGTCCATTCATATGCGAAGGCACTTGTTGATGGAAAGGCTGTTGCTCCTGCTGTTGTGGTGCATGAACCGAAGCCGACACTGGAGACTCGATGCCGGTGACGGAAATGGCCTTTTGAGGGCGTGGCTGGTGCATCGGGAGTTGCACTGGCCAATTCTCCCGAAAAGGAGGTTTCTGAGGCAATGTAATACCTGAAGAACCTGGAGGGGGAACCGGCCCGTCAGGCGTAAATTGTGTTGGGTGAGTGGCAGGCCCCGGTAGACGCACCACGGGTTTGCCTGGCTCTGTTCCTGCAAACGGTAACCTTGCCGAAGCAGATCCAGCAGGAGACAATAGACTATCTCGCGGCACCTCTCGGGCCAGAGAAGATCTTCTGCTCAAGGCGACGCTTAGCGAGTAGACGCTGCCACCGTAAGCACTGGTACGTCTGCTTGAATATCCACCGTATGCCGAATATGAGCCTCGTAGTCTGCCACGCCCGAAACCTTGTTGATTTGGCCTCAGAGCTCTTGGAATGAAGATGAAGGATCGTTCGGTAGACGGAAAGATATATCGAGGAGGTTGTTCAGGAAGCGAGACACGGACTGGTTTATCTCTGCGAAGTGGAGGCCGATGGTTTGGAAGGCGGGTATGCCTATGCAGAGGAACAGCAGAGAACAGTATGGGCTGTTTCATTCCTGGCAGCGACACCCTGATTTGGGCGTGGCCAATCTGTGTTGAAAAGGAACGTTCTTGCTTGTCTGGAATGGCTTTCGCGCCGTTCTCGATGGACAAGGAAAGTCGAGAAACATCTTGGGCAATATTGGAATTGATTGGGATTGGCTGCACCGGGCCTTCCATTTCAAGAGAGGCATGCAAGTCATGCTGCCACTTTGCGCTTGTCGGCTCCGACGTAGGGAGAATTTGACTGTATGGATGAGTATTATGCGTATAAGAAGGAGCAGGGGAGAAAAAGGGTGATTGAGAAAGGCACGAGACAAAAGGACACAGCGACTTACTTTGCTGGAGAGAACGGCCCACCCACGGCAACCCGACCTCTTCCACGCCCCCTTCCAAAGGGCTTGAATCCATTTTGTCCTGGTGAATCCGTCCTGTGATCGTGCATGAAGAAGTTGCCACGATTTGGGATGAAAGCCGGATCCGAGTCACGCTTCTTTTTATACTCTTCGTGTTCACGCCGTTTTCGCTCTGCAAATGTTTCTGGTCGTCCGCCAGGTCCGCTGCTACCTCCTGCTATATCTTGTTGTGGCTGCAGTGACCCAATGCCCATCTGTTCAAAGTCTACAGCCTCTTCTTCAGCTAATGCATCTGGGATGTTCATGCCATTCATCATTGCCTCTGTGTCCGTTTGCCGTTTGAACGTTGAAGTTGCTGAAGTCGTAGTTGGAACGTTTTCCTGTGCACTCTGCTTCTCCAATATGATACTCTCCGGCCGTACCATGTCCGGCTTTTGTGACCCATCAACTATCTCAGCAGCATCCGCCTCGCTGAGATCGCTGTCATCCACATCTGCATCCGCATCCTCATCCAGGTCACTTAGAACGGATCCCTCGCTCAGCGAATCTTCCGCCACGCCGGTTGCTGCCGACGCCTCATCCTCGCCCTCTTCTTCGACGCGCCTTCTCCTTCTGATAATGTCTCTTCGTGATCGTACAGGCATGATGAAGGCAGAATCGAAGCAAAAAGGTAGGTTGGGATGCAGTCGGAGAATTGACGTGGTGCAGGGGTGGCGGAGGGGATTCCACTGGCGAGGATACTCCCACAGGGATGAGGTGATGAAGTCCGGGAGACGAATGGCTTTCGTAGGGTCTGAAATTGACTGTGGTCTACATTCAGCCGGGAGGATGGGTGAGGACTCGTTGTTGGAGAGTTTGTCACCAAGGGAAAATGAATGACTCGTGGTGCCGGTACCTGCGGTCTTGTACCCTTTGCGTCAGAGTCGGTTTGCCGGCGCTGGGCCAATGTGCATCACTTCCGCAACCTGCTGCCAGTGCAGCCTGGGTTGGCACAAACACTTGATTGCAAAGCAAATGTATCGTCTCTTGCTTTCGATGCAAGCGGTCGTGTAAATTCTGCTGGATTATCAAAGCCATTTACACGAGATGCAGCATAGCGACATGGTTGGTTTCATGGTGCCAAGATGCTTCTGCACGCGACACATCACTTTGCAGCCTCACCCCGACTATCGAGTACCTACAAACCACGTAATGACGTGTCTTTCCTTCCGCCCAACAAACATTGGATATCATGATTCCTGTCCGAGACGCGCCAGCTCTTGATTGAGAAAGTCCTCTGCATTAACTAGCTCCGTACTGCCGTATATGACCCTTTTTCTCGTCCCTGCACCGCCTGTGCTTGCCGCTGCACTGGTTCGCTTTGCCCAATCTTGAAGGTTTCCGTACTCATCCATGCTGCCTCCACCAACTGTAAAGACAATGGCTTCGTTAAATCCTTGCCGCCTTTGTCCAAAGCTTGCTTCAATTCCCCGGCCTACATTTCCGAAGCCTCCTGGAGCTGGACTTGCTTGGTTTCGTACCTGACTTGCCGGGGGCATTGTGCCACGTGCATTTGCGCTTCGTGGATCAAAGTACAGGTAGCTTTCTGTCTTTGCAATTGCAGACGAGGACGCATTCTGTGGATCCATGAGAGACTCGGTGATTTTAGTCAAGGTCAGATCTTTATTTACAGGCAAGAAGTTCTTGACGCCGGAGATGAGATTGTCAAAATTGGGCCCGAGACCCGCTTCTTTGAACCGATCCGTCAGTCGACTGGATATGGAACTAAAGCCACGGAAGAGCTCATTTGACGCAGATGACTGCGTCGGTTGTGTCGGGGCAGAAGATATCATTGTCATTTTCGTAATCTCACGCACTCTATCAATTGTCAGTAGGTTATTGGCTATGAGGCGTTTCGCTCGTTTACCTTTTGATATAAGCCAGCGAAACGGTATCTACGCCAGTGTTTTTGAGTGCCTCTTCGAATTTTTCCATGTCCGTTCTTGAAATGTCTTGTTCCGTGCTCAAAAACCATATAATGAATAATCGTAATTTGTCAAGAGGCTGCGACCCTTTATTTGGGTCTTGTATTAATTCTAAGATTTGAGTTTTTGTTTGCTTTGTGACTGTCTCCTCTAATTGGTAGAAGTTGTCCAGTCCTCGATCTTTGACTCCTTTCAGCAGGGCCGTTGCAATGTTCATGTGCATGTCTAATGTGCTTTTTCGCTCTCTGAGTTCCGGAAGAAGAGTAATGGCAGCCTTGAGATGACTCGCAGATGCACTAGTATCATTCTGGAGATCTTCAATCGAAGAAGCGCCTGTTTTCTTGGTAATTTCGCTGGCTTCGTCCTTGTATCTCGTCAATTCAGCATCTATGTCCTCACAAACTTGTGGAAACGGCCTCCCCGCATTCTTGCTCCAAAAGAAGTCATTCGACGTTAGGTCATAAGACCGCTTTGTGCTCGTCTTATTCGGCTGGCCATCTTCTGCTGGCACTTCTACCGTTATTCGATTGAGGTGCATTTGGCAAACATCATGCACAAGTGATTGATATACCCAAGAGTGCGACAACATTGGTATCAGATCCACGTTACGATCCGCAATTATCAGTACAGGTCTTGAGGATGAAGCGCCCATTGCAGACGATGGGCGTTGATGCGAGTTTGAAAAAAGATTATCTTTCGAATTGAGAATGTGGTCTCTTAATTTCCTATCCAACTTCGCTGCTATCATTTCCGCTGCACCTCCTTTGGGACATCGTATGATTGGAATAGTACCTTTCAAAAAGGGTCAGCATTCGTGTTGTTACTCTAAGATAGTTCTGGCATACCCATAGTAACAACGACGCTGAATAGCCCGCTGACTATACGCTCAACACAATTGTCCAGATCTTGGTCTTGCGTATTGGCGCTGTTCATCATCCAATATGTGTCCTTGCCCATGCCAAGACTAAAAAGGTCTGGCTCGGAAACAATAAAATTCAAGTATTGATCATACACTTGTGCAATGGTCTCAGCGGTACCTGCCGACGCTGTTTGTGATGCAAAGTCTTCAAGGAGCGGTCGAGGGATGGAAGAGAGAAAGTTTATGTAGGCAGGCGAATAGAGGTTTCGTGTAAGGTCGGATGTGATAAGCTGGAGGTTGGCCGCCGTGGGCTCAACCAGGTATAGAGCCGGCACATCAGGTATTGAGTGTCGCGTCGAATTGATATTGAGGTGTATCGTGACTCCCCAAGCTCTCAGATCGTTGACACGAAGAACGCTGCTGATTATATCCCTCCCTAAATTATCGAAGACGAGAATCTTCCATATAGGATCACCGTCCGCGTTGAGGACTGGGGTTGATTTCGAGACAAGACCGTTTACAGATCCATAGGCTTCATGATCGTCTCCGTTCTCTCGGGGCGGCGCATGGTTGAGATTTAGGATACGTTCAATTGAGGCTGAATCGTACGGTTAGTACATGTTGTTCTTTGTCGTTTTTCTAGGAAAAAAAGAGAGGGAGCATACCAACTTGGCGGTCTCGTAAGCTATGTGAGGTTGCGGTCATGATAGTATGAGTTCTGAATACGGTCCAGAATGTAGATGAGCACCAATGATCAGAGCATTGGCTTCATGTCTCAGAAGAGACGGGCAAACAATCATCGAGAGTGACCACCAGGCATTTGCGTAGACGCGAGTCGCGCTAACTGAGCGGATAGCGGAGGCAACTTTCGCCGACGCTAGCCAGCCCGCAGCGCCTTCTTTTGCCGTGACCTTTCTTGCCTCGTCACCTCCCCTCCTCAACCAACCTCCCAATAACAACTCTCTCAAAGAGTGCTCTCGCCATTCAACGTGTTTTTGTGTGTTCTCGGTCTGCATTAGAGGCCTGGCGTCCTTCTTCGCCAAACGCAGAGCGGTGGAGGTGGAGGCAGCGTATGGTGAAGTCGATTTGGGTTGATTTCGGTCGCGTGAGACTTGGGTCGAAGCACTCATCGATACAGCGAGAATATCATCAAATCTGCAGTGGCCAGTTGCACAGCAGCCATCTAAAGACCATCGTGTACCAAGCTCGCCAAGTAACTTGGGGAGTGCGGTCGTTGAACATTGAGTATTGCGGGCGCAGATAACGCTGCCCGCCTCTCTTGACTACAGTACAAACTGGGACGCCCTCAGCACTTGCATTGCTGGCAGCAGGCCATCACACCCGTCGGACTCCCCTGGCCCAAAACGGCGCTTTTAACCTCTTCCCCAGGGGCGACAAACCAAATTCACCGCATAAAGCTACCTCCTTTCCACATACGGCTAGTGAGAGTCGCGCTGCTTTAAGCTTCTACTCACGCCGGCGTCTTCTCTGACCAGCTCCGACGCAGCCGTGGTCCGTGCGCGCCTGATTTCCGCGCCGTACATTATGAATTCCGATCATGTGTCGCGTGGAGCAGCGCTGCCGGCTCGCGATCTATTTGCAGACAGCAGTAATCTCTCCAATTATGGTGACTTGCAGTTTGGCGCTGCTGGCAATCAGTATGATGCTGCCTTGTGGGCGACAGACCACGGTCATGATGAGTTGTCCTTTCCCACCAATGAGCAGCCACATGCACTTCAACAGGGCTGGAACAACACCATTCCCGCCTCGGTGACTCCGACGCCTTCTGGATACTCGCAGTCCCAGCCGTACCCACATCAAACATCCTCACCATATCCCGGTCATAATTTTCAATTCAATGCTCCCATCGGTTTCAATGATCACCATCTCGATCCTGGTCTGGCTTCGGGAAATGCCCCTAATAGCTACAACTCAGGCGCTGGCCCATATGCTGTCGGCGGTACCCAGTCGAGTACCATCTCACCGCAAGCCCTTCAACACAGCAACATTGCAGACTTCGCCAAAATCGTGAGTCTTTGCAGATTTATAGCGTCGACAAAATCAACTAATTTCGTACCAGGACGCTCGGTGGAACAACGCCAAGAATTCGGATGCTTCCAAATCTATCACTTCTGGTGCTAATCATGACGGTGTTGTGCTGGACCGGGTGCCTTTAAAGGCGCCTCACGGCTCTGTGTCTGGGCCGTTTGTAATTATCGACCATGATACTTTAGCTCAAGCTACCAAATCCCAACGCCTGCATAATTTTGTCAATGTTGGGTCTGTCCAATTTGACCCCGGCTGTAATCTGAAAAGTAAGCAACATAACTTCTTGAATAGCATGATTTTTCCGCTGACCTGATGTAAGCGAGCTTGCCAAATTATGTTCGCAGGCAGTCACGGAATGAGTTTAGACGGCGCGCTGGTGATGATAAGACTCTTTTAGGTAACCCTAATCTTGACGAGATTTTACGTTCTGTCTCTAACCAAATCGTAGCCAAAGTTGCAAAGAAGCCATCCAAGCTGAAAAGTCTCTCTCAGAAACCTGCTTATCAGCGCTCGGCGATATCTAGACCAGACCAGACCGGCCGTATCAAGCAGGAAACTGTTCAATCACCATCGGAATCGGACTCCTCCAGTGAAGAGTCTGATTCTGAATATTCCGATTCGGATCTGGAGGTGTCCGAACCGCCACCACTCCCAGATAAACGTCCTGGCGCTCCGCTTGAGGCAGTCCGATATGACACTATCAAGGCTGTCTGGGCCACACCCAGTCGACCAGCTGATGCCGAGGAAATTCGGAATGCCCTCAAAAACTTTTGGGAAGTCGTTCGAACTATTCGGGATCGATGGAAGAGCGATGGAAACGCTCTAAAACAAGCCGAAGAAGCAAAGAAGAGTAGTGAGCTTCCGCTGCTCAAGGAACGAGTCAATAGTCAACGCGACATGATGCAGTCTTCTATCAAAGCTGCTCTGGAATTCGGTCACCGAGATATTCTAGCCTTGTAAGTTCTCCAATCCTTGCCCCCTCTCCACACCTTGTGTTTAGAACATTTGCTTGTCTGTGCATATACGTATGAACTAGTGGAGGAAAATATGCCAAATGTGATATGTGCTGCGCTTCCCGCGCCGGAGATTAGCCCGCAAGAACGAGAATAGGGTAATTTAGCTGGGAGACAGACTTGGACTTGTCAAAATCGTAAGAGGCTTAGCTATAATAGCTCCGTAAAAAGGGGCCAAAGTAATAAGTGTGCAATCTTTGCCCTCCATAAGTCGGAGTAGATTAAGGGCTTCGTTGGCTGCAGTTAGCTTGCACAAATTATCACAAAAGGCGCTGGCTGCATATTAAAGTTGGATTTTACTGAATTTGCTACCATCTTAATCCAAGTCGTATCGAAGATCTAACTTGAATCTTGTAGTTTCGGCGAAAACACTTCGTTTTTATTTCTATCATATCAATTCCTATTGGATCGGTTCGCTGAGAAAGATTTCGACGGTCCACTTCCACAGGGCTTCTTAGAGGTAAGCTATTCGCTTTATAAGTTGAATCATAGTTAATCATTTCACAGCTTCTTGCACGGTGCACGACAATCACTAATGAAGCACTTGAGAAAACTCATCTCGTCAAGGTCTTGCCTAGATTCGAAAAGCGTGGTAATGAAAAGACTGCGTCCTGGGCTAGAAAAATTATCACGGAAGCTGAAAAGGCGACCAAGACCAAAACTGAGGCTGTTGTCAAAGACAAGCCTAGCAAAGATACGGCAAAAGATATTGTCAAGTCCGAGTCTGTCGGTAGCCCCAAGTCAAAATCTGAACCTGTTGCTGGAATGAAGCGCCAACGCGAAGGCCCAACAGCCGTGGGACAGCCTATGAAGAAGATCAATTCTGGCAGTCCTTTGGCGTCTGGTGCTTCGAAACAGGCAACGGCGCTCACGAAGCGAACGACAACAAACTCCGGAGCTGATGCAAAAGGGATCACTCCAGCTCTGACAGCACCCAAAGCAAAGGGTCAACAAGTCCAAGCCAAGCCATCTAGCTTTTTCTCCAGCTTGCAGTCTGCAGCCAAACGACCAGGCGCCAACAAAGCTTCTGCTAGCTCAGTTCTAGACAAAGACAAGAATGCAAACGAAAAGAAAACGACTGCATCCGCTACCAATGCAGCTGTCAGTAAACCAGCTTGGTCTTTTGCTGAAACGATGGCCAACTTGAACAAATCAAAAGAGCCAGAGCCCACAGCTAAACCTAAACCAAACAGTCCCCCAGAGACTCCCGAAGAGAAGGCTAAACGTCTCAGAAAGGAAGAGCGCAGAAAATTACGCGTATCATTCAAGCCCGACGCTTCACTTGTGGAAATTCGCGTCTTTGAAAGGCAAGATGAGGAGCTTGCCGATCGTGATACTAATGTGCGTGATGTTGACGACAAAGGTGGTGAAGGTCGCATGTTCAAACAACACATGGATACTGTGGACATTGAAGATGATGACGACTATAGCCCAGAGTATGATGAGGTTATCCTCATTGACTTTCGCGAGCCGTCTTCCATTGATTTCAGCACTATTGAAAAGGCAGAGCGGGAACGCATCTATGCACCTTATGGCGGAGGAGAACTGAAAGCGGACAGTCTTGAATCAAGGATCCAGGAGCAGCACGAAAGAAATACTCTTATGGTCTTCTACGCCGATAGTGCGGACATTCCGCCTTCCCCTCGTGAACCTGCAAACCCATATACAGGCGAATCAACAAATGTAGTCAACTTTGGTCCACCTCCGCCACAAGTACAGCAGCGAGCTGAAGCAGTAAAGAATAGTTTGATTACACATCAACCAGTAATTCCTGTTGTGCCTGATGTCTCGGCCCTTCTGAAGGCTCTTGGAGGGGTCCAGTCCCAACAACAAGCTCCGCCTCAGCCCCAGCAGCAGAAGCAAGACGCATCTGCTTCCTCCACGAGTGCTCTCGAGAGCATATTTGCGAAATTTGCGAATCCAGCGCAACAGACGCAACCGCAGCAAGCTCCTATGCAGGCTTCAATGCAGCCGCAACAATCTACTGTCAATCCACAGGTACAAGCGATTCTAGCAACTATGCAGAATCAAACTCCCATGCAGCAGCCCATGCAACAAGGACAGCAACAAGCGGCGCCAAATCTAGCCGCTCTGCTTCAGCAATTACATGTGCCTGCCGGCCAAGCACCTATGCAAGGCTTTGGAATGCCCAACCAACAAGGGACTCCCCAGCAGCGCAGTGGGCCGTTCGAGGATCCAGAGAGAAAGCGATGGAGAGAAGATCAGGACTCGAATCAAGGCAATTATGGTAACCAAAGCAACCAAAGCAACCAAAGCGGTGGCAACAAGAAGCGCAAGTTTGTAGACGTAAGTGATTCCTACCGGGTACAATATTGTACTGGCTTCGAATACTAACATAGGTATCATCACAGAAAAAGTTTACACAACCTTGTAGGTATTTCCGCGAAGGGAAGTGCCTCAAAGGAGCTCAGTGCACGTATGTGCATGAATAATTGACCACGCGCACCGTTTCGACAGGTCCGACAGCACTGGTACTGGTATTCGAACTTACATTTTCTTTTAAAGCTCTATTTTTAAGTTTACATTAGTCGACAGAAATGGGCACATCGCTAGCACGGCAATAAAGCTGAGCACCTAGCGCAGAAATCTTTTCACAAGGTGAATTACCTGTGTATTATAGTACGATGATTGCATTTCTTTGGTGTCATGGGCCGAGCCAGCCTTATTGAGGCTGAAGATGTCTAGTCGAGACACTTCATTGGCATCAAATAAGTTCTAGTTTAATCAATTTGCGTGTGAAGCCCACTTGATCGTTTGCATATGTATTCTTTCCCATCGGGTATCTTCATTCAAGGTTTGGGTATCATTGGCCAAAGCACTCATGCCATGCTATCTAACGCCAATTCGACCACTTTGCGTCCCCTTTCGCCTCCGAGATAAGCCCCAGCATAGTCTCCCTCATCACCCTCAGCCTCTACCCCCAAAGCTGCATCATATGTTCTCATCAGCACGTCTTCATCAACTCTCACCCCCCACTCCACAAGCGCCTTCACGCAGCCCGCCACCCGCGCAATCTCCCTCCTAATCGCCGGACTCATATCATCATTCTGACTCGAATATATACTCGCACTCACACTCTCCTCCATACTCGTAATGCTCACCCCCCTCGCATCCGCCGTCGGCGGCTCCACATGCTTTGCAATCCAAATATATCCATTCACACCCAACACCACATCGATCCCCCCCGCTCCATGGCCCCCCTCAATCATAAACATCTGCCTCCTCCCCCTCACCACCCCACCCCCCGTCCCCCCCACCCCAACACCCTTCGCCACCGCGCCCGCCGCCGCTCCTCCCGCGCCCTCCCCCCCAGCCCCAGCCACCGACAAAAACACCCCGTTCCGCAACTTCCCGTAGCGCAAGCTGCGCGCGTGCAACGCGGCCGCGCCGTCCTGATACAGCGACTGCACCTCGGCGACCAGCAGCTCGCCCTCGACGAAGAAGTGGCGGATGGCGAGCGCATCCACCGCCGTGCGCCGCCGCAGCACGCCGCCGGGCAGGTTGATGGCCGCGAGCGGCAGCACCGCGAGCGTGGGCGCTGCGATGTCGACGGTCCAGCGCTGGCCCGTGGCCGAGACGGTCGCGATGCGCCCGATGATGAGGTCCCCGATGGAGGGTATGTAGCGTGTGCGTAGGGGCGTGATGGAGAGGAGCTTGTTGGTGCGGGAGAGGGTGCCGAAGAGGGTGGATTGGATGGTGGTTGGGTGGGCTGGGTGAGTGGTTGTGCCGTGGCCTCTGGAGGTGTGTCAATGGAGGTTCTGCTGCTGTGAAGGGCGGGGGGAACTGGAGGGAACCGGGGGGATACCTACTTACCGCATCCATTGTGGGTCGTCGGTAATGATTTCACCAGGCGTTATGATGGCTTTTGTGCGACGCTTGGAAGGCGCGTCGGTCATGGCGACGTCGCCCTCGAGATCGAATTTGTCTTCTTCGTCATCGGAGGTATCAGGATCATAATGAGAAATCGGTTTGGCGGGTGCTGGGGGGAGAATAGAGATGGGCATTGTGCAGATGCGAAGTGTCGAAGTTGAAGGTGCTGGTTGAGTAAATTCAGACGGATAAACATTCGATCACAAATAATGGATGTTTTTTTGCGAGATGCAAGAAGCGAACATCTCTTGATAGATTCAAGTCAGTCTACATTCGATAGACAATCATTTCGTAGTTCAAATTCATCTGAAAATTATTGGTGATCATTATTGTTTACTTTACGACGTCATAATTTACTCTGGATCGGCCTCGGCGCTGTTCGACTTAAAATCAATCAAGCAATTAAAGTTTTGATTAATCTTTCAGGCACTTGCCTACTTTAGTATGAAACAGTGTCAAATCAGTTTTTAAGAGTCTTCTGATCACGAAGCTTGATCGATCAATCTGCTCCCACTCTGTATCTATGTAAGCTATTCAAAGATTGATGCTGGTATCGTCCCTCGTTTGCCCCTCGAAATGTTGTCAGAAAGAATATCGAGAGTCTGTTTGAAGCCCAAGAAATTGCCAGATAGGACTGTAGAAAAAGAACTCAGATGATGTTAAATCAGATCCAACATTTACACTCTCATCCATTCACCACATCTAGTACCAGCCCGTACCATTGTTACCTGGATTAAATGTGGATTTCAATGGCGACTTGCCCAAGCTTTTCCCACTCTTATCCAAGGCTTCCGCATACCCGACTGCGTAATACTCCTTTGCCACAAATGTCGTCTCGAACCCATCCTTGGCTACAGTACCTACGTCAACCTGTGCAGCATGACGTCCATTGCCATCCATTGCGCCCCCATAAAACCGCCAACTCGCAATCTCAGTTGCGCCATTCCAGCTTGCATAAAACGCCGTCGGCTCACCGGTACCATTAGCGTACATCCACAGGGCGGGCGTTGAGTCTGGGAAACCATGCCAAGCATCAATCTGGATCTTGAATGCGCGGTAGTTCTCGGCAATGTCCGGGCCAGCACCGAATTGGCCCACCATAACTTTAGTACCATCCTCGAGGAACTCGGCAATGTATGGCTCGGATCCAAAGCCCATGAAGACGTTGCCGTTGGGTAGGACATCAGTAGAACCCTGCGAGGAGGAGAGCACGCCAATGGAGTAGCTATGTTGCAGTGTAACGACTTTTGAGGTCATGTCGGCAGTGAAGATGAGGCCGAAAGTTTCGGAGCCGTCGATTTCGGGAACGGGGGAGCCGTCGTCGGCGTTGTCGAAAAGAGAGATGGTCCAGGTGCTGGCATTTTGGGAGCGGATGCGGGCATGGTGCTGAAAGGCATAGGGGGCAGCGGAGTTGTTAAAGCCTTGGAAGGTGAAGTTTGATAGCTTGCCACCCATTCTCCAGATTATGTGGCCGTCTTTGCCGTCGATATAGATCAGGGTAGAGAGGAAGCGGCTAGAGATGAGATAATTACCGACATCATCTTTTTCAATAGAGTTCATGTGGAAGAAATCCCAGGCGGTTGATACGCTCAAGCCATCGCCAGCCTCAGGTGTGTCAATGGTGTTGTAACTTTCAGATGGAGACACATGGTCGAGAGAAGCCCACTCAAAAAGAACTTCACCAGACTTGATGTCGATTCTTTGGAAGAGTGGTTGCACAATCCAACCGATCGATTGATTCGTTACACCATATGCACTAAGGTCATACTGAGTTGGCATGAAAATGGTGGTCAAGGCAGTTCCATCAGGAAGTACTGTAAACTCATGAATGTCGTTAGACGTTCTACCGTTTCCTGCGATCACAGTGGCGATGGTTTGGTAGTTATCACCGATAATCACTCCATGGCCTCTGCTTCCGCTTTCGACATCTGTGATTTGTCCGAAAGACAGAGCAGGTTTGCCTTCATGCTCGGTGAGTTTCAAGTCGTGCGTGTTCTCGCCTCCTTCAATACCATATCCACTGAAGACGAGGTTGCCCTTATGATCGTAGATATAAGGTCCGTTCTGGATTTTCTCCAGCTCATAGAACTCAAGTACTCCTGGGCGAGAGAAACTCCCGGCCACGCTTCCGGAGTTCAGGTTGCCCTGAAGGGGCGGAGTGTATGGTGCCATGAGGATGTAGCCAGCGGTGACCTTATCCTCATCGAATATACTAAACTCGATTTTGGGGGGTTGTAGATCAGGTCTCTGCAGTGAAATTGTTAGCACTTGACTCGATCTTAAGGATTCCTTGGAATGAATGGAACAGTATCTCGCTTACCGAATTGTAGGTCATGTTTTTATTCACCTCTCCATAGGAGGGGTTGGGATTGGAGGTAGGAACTGGTGGGCCTGCGGCCATAACAGTGGAAGCTATGGATGCCCAAAGAATCGCTTTTTTGGTCATGGTCGAGAGCAACGACGGCATTTTGCTACTAGTACGTAGAAGAAAAAAGGACTACAAAACTCCTTTGATGACAAGCAATGAAACGGAACAGACACCAAGACGTGAGGATGAAATCGTACAGACTACGAATTTCCAATGCTCTATAACAGGAGAAGGACCAAAGACAGCTCTTATACTCCCTTTTTCTGCTACAAAATTATATGAGGTAACCGCGCACCGACATGCTCATGAAGTTATTTGACCATTATAGGTGTAAGACGCGAATCACACCGGAAACAGACAACTGAATGCTGAGCTAATTTCCGACCAAGTTGGCATTGTTCCTGGAGATCGCTCCACGTGCAATGGCTTCTGGAATATGCCCATCCCTTTCCTAGGCATGGTGAGTTGAACTGAATAAGGCATGCAGCCACCCATGTCACTGCTGAACGAATAATCGACGCTCGCGTGATAGGGCAAGGCAGCACTGCAATCAGCCTCAAAACTCAGACTGCTTGTTTTGGTTTTCAACTGCACAATGTCGCGTTCAGGAGCGAAAACAGGAATGGATTTCGGACGGTGTTGTTCAGCCATGCGCCGAACCACTAGCCTCATTTGGTAGGCCATTCGTCTCGCCGCCACCATTTCCATTCGGCGTTCAACCTTTCACACTCCTGCCATAATCTGCTGGCTAGTGCTGAACTCTCTATGCCAGCATTGTGACGAGCTTCTTAGAAATCGCTCGATCATTGTCGTGATAGCACGGATTTCCATGCGTATGACAACTGGGTGGTCATTCATCAAAAAGGAGCAGCCACCTTACGTACCCTGTCAGTCCCACTCTCGTGCTAATTTCAAGACGCTTTATTTATGGCTCGACACAAAGAGCAACTGTTTCGGAATTCAGCTGTTCTTCATAGGACCTGTACTGCTAATTTTAGAAGTCTACACTGTGAGTACACCGAAAGCAGCGGAAGCCTCTTTGTGTAACCAACACATTTTGATGTCATCCAACCTTCCATTATATAAAGACTGCTCGGATTTGCTTCTGGCCGAGTTGTTGTCACTGTCGGCTCTCAAATCTCTTCCCTTTTCAGTGTTCTCTCTGTCTCTGTTTTCTTTCTGTATCTACTTGTCTGGCTACTGTTATTATGGCTATGGAAGCGACAGTTTTCGCGTTGACGGTACGAATGATGTTCTTTGCACAACAGACATCTCTCATATCAATTAGTACGGTTATCCGTTACCTTCGTTCGCTAAAACGTCCGAGCCATTCATTCGTGGTGGTGTTCTCAATTCACTTCAGTCCAGTTACCAGCTTACAACTCCCCAATCGGAAACTGTTGTGAAACCGAACGACGACACATTGTATGCAGAAGCAATCTACGATTTATCTCGGCAGAACGTTGAAATTCACGTACCAATTGTGGATGCGGATCGTTATTGGGACTTTGCTCTATTTGATCCGTACGCTCGAGCTATGCAAACCTGACCGTCAAAACGAACCATCCTAACTTAGTTTGCTAGATATGGAGAGAACTATGCCAACATTGGAAGCGTGACCAAAAACATCGCAGGAACTTATCTTTTGCGTCGAGCTATTGATGTCAATGAGCCATCAGGTTTCCAGCATGCCGGCGGATCTTGCGACAGATTCTATAATGGCTGTATTAACGCCCCCACTACTGATGGCGTTATACTTGAGCGAATACTGGTGCGAAATAACGGTAGCGACCTCACATACGTCCAAGGCTTGCTTCACGAGAGCAAGGTGGCGACAGTCAGTCGGAATCACACTTGTAGAGACGCAATAGTGAAACCTCTCACAAATGCCACCTATCTGGGCCTCCCCAATAACACCGCTTTAGCTACTCTAGAACTACTTGCCCGTCTAACGCACAGGAATCCCCCAATTGAAACAAATCTCACTGGTTACGTTGACAGTCAACTCCGTGCCGCTGGAATTTCGAACGGTCATTACCGTAAGCCCCGTGGTGTAAACATCACGCAAGCTTACGCCGAATTCAATGCGACCGTCAATCGATTTGACAGTAACGATGCTCAACAACTTGGAAATGGCTGGGCAAGATACGTACCCCAGGGCCTTTATGGGTCCAACTACGTGGCTCGTGCCTCTGCTGTTTCCGCCTATCTTCAAAATACCGCGAACCAGGCCCTCTATCCTCAGTACCAAACCTCAGAGGCTGATGAAACTCTGAGCGAATCTCAGGCCTATTTGTACACCTTTTCAAGCAAGCCTCCAGTCGAGTCTGACGGTTTCTGGAGTTTGACTATGTACAATTCCTCGAGCTTCTTTGTCGAAAATTCTGAAAACAAATATGAAGTTGGCGATAGAAGCAACATCACGTATCCTAATGGCGAGCAAGTTTATGGGCCAAAGGAGTCAACTGTCGATGAATCCTTTCAGGTATTGATTCAAAATGCTACTCCGCCTGCCAACTGGACTGCCAAGTAAGTTGATTCTAGTCACCAGTCTATGTTTCTGCATTTACTTTTAGGTAATATGCCAGCTGACTTTGAAAAATGCAGTTGGCTTCCGGCACCGGCAAATGATGCTCCATTCAGTGTTTTAAGTAAGCAAAATCAGTTCGACGTCCAACTCTGTAGCTTTTGTAGTTGACTAATTGCAATGCAGTGAGATTATATGGCCCGAGCACGTCATTCGTCGACGGAAACTGGACCTACCCCACTGTTCAAAAAGTCGCCGCTATCAAAGGTTAGTTGTGCGGATTGCATTTTTCGGGGGATGATTAGAACGTCCGAAGATCGTGGTGTGTTTAGAACGGTCGCGCTTTATGGCTTGCTCAAATCCGCTACATTTCTTTGATCTGCTCCGTATTCTCGGCAAAATTACCAATGCTACACATTATAGTATAGAGACATTAGTTTAACTGGAGTCACTGATTGCTTGTTCTTGAAATTTGCCTATTAAAGATTATAATAGAAAATCATCTGAGCTAGTAAAGAACTATCGCGCGTTCTCGTGTCTGTATTAGAGATGGGTCCTCCAGCTTTTCCTTGACAGCAACACAATGCATGGAGTAAAATGTTATCGAGCAATTTGGAATATTGCATGTTTCACAATAGGGGAATGCGGCAGTCGGCTCACCGGATACCAAAGCTATAGCATTAGCGATGCTTATTCTTCAAGCTACGCCTTTCGCGTATCTAGCGTGAACTCGGTAGCACCAGCTGTGTGTCATTTGTGCTGGTACGGCGTAATTATCAAGATCTCATTTCTTATCTTGGTTGGTTTTTTCGCAAGTGTAGCTTGTTTGGGTAAACAGCACGTTCAGCCGCCCCCTAATCGCTCGTGGCCAACATTGCCTCGAGTTCAGCAGGGCTGAATGTACTATTCATGTCAATGCTATAAGATCTCTTTAAAGATCTCTCGCTCAATTGCTATAATGTGTACATACGGTCGCACCGTATCAATCACTTGCAACGGCAAAATACGGACGGCGATTTCCATAACAAATCTTCAATGGTATTCACGCTGAAGTGAACATCAAATACGACCTCCAAACCCTAAGCGTGGATTAAGCATATCTCTTCATTTGGCACTAAGCCTATCTGAGCTGCTATTCGACGACCTGCCTATCACTGATGCACTTTGTCAATGGTCAATTCAGGGAAACCTTCTCAAGCTTGTCATCGCTGTCGGAAGCGCAGAATCAAGGTAAGTCTGCCCCCGTAATGCCAAATTCTTGGAGGATTGTTTCATTCTTGTTCATGTACCCTGAATTAGTGTGATGGATAAGCTGTGCGGATTAGACCTAAACAATGATCTACATAGCGCGATTCGTCGCGACTATCTATTATCAATCCCAATTTACAATGCACTAAATACGGTTTTAACTATCATATCATTTACCGTTGTCTTACTCACTCTATCATTGAAGCTTTTAATTTGGAATCGCTACTAACAAGGATAAGTGCGATCTTGTCCAGACAGGATGTTCACAATGTGCGAGGGTTCGCCTGCCATGTCCAGGATATCGGGATCTCTTGGATTTAATGTTCAAAAGCGAGAACGATGACGTCGCGAGAAAACATAAGGATGAGAATGGCTTGTCTAAAAAGAAGAAAAAGTTGCAACCGCAATCAGCAGTGCAATCTCAGAAATTGGTTGGTCCATTATCACCGAAGCCTTCGTCCCCTCAATCGCCTGCGCCGCTTCTCTCTCCCGATAGACGAATCGAAGATGAGGATCGTACTGGGGTTGTGAGTGAGAATTTTAAAGCGGTTAGTCCTTCATACGGTCTTCCCCCTGATGTAGAGGGCCAGGCGATTTCATTCATGTTTTCACATTATATCATCGCAAGCACTGGTAGTAATATCCAAGGCTATTTTGAATATCTTCCAGGTCTGGTAGCAAAGGGCCGGGCCGGTGATCTTGTCGAGACATGTGTGGTCGCAGTTGGACTGGCAGGTCTCGCAAATATCCTGCACTCCAGACCAATGATGAGAACGGCCAGAAAAACGTATGGAAACGCCCTCCAAAGAACAAATCTCGTGCTGCAGTCGCCGGATACAGCAAAGAACGATGAGACGCTGGTTGCTATTCTATTGTTGAGCAAATTCGAGCTTGTTACGTTTGAAACGGAAGGATCCAAAGAATCATGGAAGAAGCATGTTGATGGAGCGAGCTTGCTTCTACGCCTTCGAGGCCAAGCGCAAGTTCGGAATTGGCTTGGTCTTCGTCTATTCATGCAGTTGAATGCGAGCATCCTAACAAATTGTTTGTTGCACAATTTTCCTGTCCCAGAAACGGCGCTTGAATTGAGAGGGCAACTACGGAATGTCATTGGTCGCCGCACTCAGATGTTCAAGATTACGGGCCTCATGATTGAGTTCATCAACACTTTTAGCGAACTAAAAGCTCAAAAGGTTTCAAAGACCGAGGCGATCCCTATACTTGCGCGGTTAGACGAGGAGGCGCGAGCAGTGTCGGAAAGCATGCCACTTAAATCCCGGTACGAAACTTTTTACACGACCACAGACTCAGAGATGGCGTACAAAGGATATTATCACAAATACCGGGACGTTTGGAGCGCTAGGGACTGGAACGTGCTTCGTAGTCTTCGATTGCTCGTTAATGTGGTCATGCGACGGTACATTCTTTTTGGCGAAGGCAAGAATTCATCGGATTTGTACGCGGCACAGCTCGAAAAAGCGACATATGCCATGGTTCAGATGGCCAGCGATATTTGCGCTACGGTACCACAGCATGCGGGATATCTTCATGTGCTATTGGCGCAAAATGCAGAGCATCGTAAGGTTAGCACGCAAGCGCTGGGTGGATCATCGGCCAATAACGAGCTTGGAAAGCTCTTTGGTACGTTGGATAATCTCAACGGTCTGCTTCCAGCAGGCGATCGAGATAACTATACTGGAGCCGTGCCAGCTGCTGGCTGCATTCACCTCATTTCGCCGTTGCGAATGGCTGGTCGCATGCCCATTGTCTCGGCCGATATGCGTGCTTGGATCGGAAGACGGTTACGATGGATTGCTGAAACCCTGGGTATACAGCAAGCTGCCGTTTTTGCAGATGACGTAGAAGAGACGCTTCTAACTGGCGAGTATTGCCTTCGACTGTTGAAGCTGGAAGGAAAAGCAGTAGAGAATTCGTATAGGTAGATATGAATCGTATGGATCTGATGTCCGAAGTTGATTTTTGTTGGCAAGATCTACTAGAATAGAGTTGGAATAACGTTGGGAATCGGCTATCCGCTTGGAATTCCTAAACATCATTGGCTCGTGCCAGAACGTTACCCTCGATGAGTCACGCGGTCTCGAGATGCCGAATCTGCAGCCGTTCAATCAGTATTGCTCAATAAGGATGTTCGTGAAAACTGTCTCTTTCCACTGTATACAGTTTTAACGGAAGAGTCTATCCACAAGCTCGGGGAATGTCTAAAATCGCCACGTGCTCTTCCCCGAACGCCAGTGTTCCATATGCATAAGCTCCGTATCCACATCCATGTAATATTTCTTGTTCCTTGCTCGCCCTCATCCTTTATTGTCACCTCCACCACGATCATGCTCCTTCACTTCAAGACCCGATCGTATGTCTGACTCTTTACGCTCCCACCACCCATACTACTTCTCACATTCCGCTTGAAGCCCTCCCGGTTCGTCTTCAAGTCCTCCGCTGCCTCCTTGTTAAGCGGATCACTCGCATTCGGCTCCAGAAATAGGAATTGTAGCCCCACGATGACAGCATTCAAATTCAGCACAGGCTTCCAGTCCTCACGCAGGATGTTCAGACACACATTCCCCTCGAGATCGATGTTTGGGTGGTAGATCTTCTGAGTGCACTTTACTTTCGGAGGGTCGTGTGGGAAATTCTGGTTGATGGCGAAGGAGAAGTGGAAGGAGCCGCTGCGGTACATGCCCTCGTCGGGCTCGATAGTCAAGGTGAAGTTGAGGATGTCGTCGGGGTTGGGGAAGGTGGTGCGCATGGTGCTGCCGAGCGAAAGCTCGGAGAGATCTGTGTAGTATGCATTAGAAACCAGTACTCGTGAAGTAGGGCCATCTTATCGGTTGTCCAGCCACCTTTTTGTACCCGTAGTTGTGCTGCTGTGACCTTCTTTTTCTTCGTCCCCGCCGTTGCAGCCTCGGCCTGCTGCTGCTTTTGCTTCTACAGCGAGTATAAGCTTTTTGGCTCCTAATCCAAGGAATTTGGCGCTATATGAACATTCAAACGTACCATAGACCATATTTTCATCATATTTGCGGTATTTGCGGGGATGGACGGCCGCGAGGCAGAGTAGTGTAGGCGCAAGGTATTCGCAAGAGTAATCGGCAGGCGGTGACAGAATTCAAAATAAGTCGAGAATGGAACTTGTGCACAGAATGAACTTCTAGAATTGGTGCGTCTTTCGAGTGTAGAAATTTGAAGGTTGGTAGATGTGACGTGGTGGATGAGTGAGAATAATTTCTTCGCGCAACGTCCCCCTCTTGCGTGGCGCAAAGCCCCCCAAGCCGCAAAAAATCTACCTTATTGTTTAAGCATCTTAGCTCTCTCCCTCATGATTCTATCGACTTGTAACTGTAGCTTTATTATTGTCTAGCTATTTCTCTCTAGAAAGTAAGTGTGCAGTCTCAAAATCATGGATCTAAACTCCGAAATTTGAAACTTGATCGACAATTGCAGTATACCGTAGCAGAAGTATAATGCTGATACAGTTCTAGACACTCCAATGGAAAAATCATAATCAACAATATAACCAAAAGCTTGGACTTTCTTACTACTTTGGCGCTATGCGCCTTAAAGATCTTACAGCAAGACATATATCAGCCGAATGGGGTCCAGAATATAACGTACCAGGAGCGGACAAGCTAAATCCTCCAAAGCTAGGTATACATGCTTCAGCCCTTTGATGCGTTTCGACACCATACCACGGGGATAGCGTTAAACGTGGCAGTGCAGGGCGAGTAACATGTAGCTTAAGAGCAAAGTCTAGCCCTTCCTACAATTCACTCACCGTCGACTGGTAAAGAATCTTTTTGTTTTGCACTAAATTGCTCTTTATAAGATTTCCTAGCAAATTAAAATCAGCATACTTAACTCAAAGCTAAATGAAGTCCTGGACACCTACCTGCGACACACCACCCGAGAATACGAATTATGTATCTTCCGCTGATCTTCGTAGTACTCTCAATATTGTCTGGGTATGACTCTCTTTTCCCAAATCTCATTGTTTCAAACCAAACCCCTATCATGCTCGGAAAAGCAAACGCGTAGAAAACTAATGAGCATCGATCAACAGAGTTCTTTGACTATTCTCATCCTTTGTACCTGGTCTATCCTGCACCTCAATGTCCCGATCCAGTTCCGTCCCTACAATCGCTCACATCGGATACGGCGGAAGATATACCTCTTGGGTCGAAAAGCAATTTGGGGTTTCTTTACTCTGATTTTGCCGGAGTTTATTCTTGCAAAAGCAATCATCGATCGATGGTCCGCTGCGTATTCTGAAAAACGAATGCAAAAATATAAACTCAAAGATGGAGTGGAATGGGGAACTAGCCACGCATTCCTTGCGAATATGGGAGGTTGGTATTTACACTTTGGGCCCGATCTGGCTGTACCGACAAAGGAAGTGGTGAGAAGCGCCGAGACCGCTGAACACCTATCCAAACAAGTCGACGCGCGAGGGCAGCCAGAGCTAAGGATGAACATAAAAGCCGCAACGGTGCCAAATCTATCTTCCCAGACTTTTGAATTAGAGCCGGACCTTCAGCACGCGAATACAGATTCAGGATTACATGAAAAACCGAGTCTTTTCACGCCCTTTAAACGAGTAATGAGCTCTATTGGCCTAACACCAGCCAACAAACCTATCAACGCTGATGTGGCTACTGTCAACGCCGAGCTTCTGGAAGATGAGATGAGTATATTCAAGAAGATAGTCGCCCCCTTAGGCGACGTTCTTTGGAACCAAGACGAGCATCTAAATGCTCTGGTACAACGAATTAAAATTCCAAGATCCCAGATGATAGTATTTCGACATGGTTGGCTCAAGGCCTTAACAATTCTACAGACTGATACCTGGCCGCTCGATGCCGAACAGATCTATCTGTGTCGGGAGATGGGTTTGATTCAGAAGTTGCCGGACCTCAGTGAGGACGAAATCGGAGATCGATCAAAAAGCGATTTTTTGGTGGAAGTCATTGCTGTGGTTCAATTACTCTGGTTTTGTATCCAGCTGATCGGTCGCGCTGTTGAGAAGCTTTCCATTGCACAGCTCGAGATTTTTACTCTTGCGTTTGCGGCCTGCTCCAGCTTGACGTACGCCCTCCAGCTCCAAAAACCAAAAGATGTTATGAATCCAAACTACCTCTCCGCAGTTCGATATCCCACGCCCGAAGAAATGTATACGATTGCGAGCAGAGGTAGTGTCGAGTTGGGCTTAGTGCAGAAGTGTCACTGCGTCGGAGGAAATGCGCTCCACCGCTGCGTAAACGGAATAGACCAACGCGCAATCTTCAACGTCGTGCTTTTGGCCTCTTCGTCTTTATTTGGCGCTTTTCATCTTCTGGCCTGGAACTTCCACTTTCCTACTACCGTCGAACTTTGGCTATGGCGGGGTACTTCTCTCTGCATTACTGCTTTACCGCTGGTTGTAACGGCCCTCACCCTGCCTCTTGCGATACCTTACCGTGCTCTCAAAAACCCGAAGTATTCTCGAGTGCGAGCTATCCTGACGCAGTATCAAATTGGAGTAGTATTACTTTCTGGCATTGTCTTTACGATTTGCAGGCTGTTTATTTTGGCAGAAGCATTGAGGACACTGGGCTTTCTGGAACCAGATGCTTTTGCGACAACTTGGAGTACAAATATGCCTCATATTGGCTAAAAAATGATAGATCATGAAGTTGGCGATACGAAGTCGTACTATATAGCGCACCGGCTGTGCTTTGTGGTGGTTGAGACGATGGACGATTTTAGTGTAACAACATTCTAGGGTACTTGAGACAGAGCGTTGGGGCTCACAATACCGTAATTCATTTTAAGAAAATCGTTACAAGCTAATTCTAAAGCATGCACCCTCAAATCCCTCACTGATGAGTTACCGAATAAAGAGCCTACGACTGCTTGCAGGCCCCTGATATCCTACTACGAGGGCCATCACAGTTTACATTGTCACCTTATCAACGTCTGCCCAAAAACTACCTATTTAGATATCGTCATACAGAGTACTATGACTTGGCATTTGCATCATTTCAATACTGAGAACTTCGGAAAACTCATCGTGTAGAATTATGCCGTGTATGTATTCCGGTGCTGATGCTACAATTTTTCAAAAGTACATTAAGGGAGCCTTATTATCTCCACACAACTCGCACAAAATGACAGCCAACTTCATTGGGAGAAATCAGCCGTGAGGTGATGCCAAAGGTGTCAAACCTCTGCAAATGAATTCCAGACGCCAAAAACCGTGCCTCTAAAGAATCGCCCAGATACGGTGGCTGGGTCGACATGTAACATTCTCCAACGCATGCTCGTTGGCGATCGTCTATCTCCTTGCAAAGCAGCACATGATTCCGGATTTGCCCAAGAACCAAAGACAGCCCATGAAGCGGAACATAGAAAGAACTGCAGTTGCCAAAAGCAGCGCGAAGAAGTAATCTGCTGTCCTCGTGGACGCATCGCTCTGCATGTACAAATTAGCATTTGTTGAATATAAACAATTAATGGCGAAAAACTTACGTCCAAGCTGAACTTATCAAGGTTGTCGCTGGTGATGACAAGGGCAAGCAACGCGTTAGAAAAGATCCAAAGAGAAATCAACCGAGTTCTGAAGGACTTGTACGAGTCTTCCAATGTCTTGGCCTTGTTCTCAGGAGGTTCCACGTGTGGCGTTAAAGCACGCTTCACTGTTTGCTCAAACTGGCTATCGATGTCTGCCTGTGGCAGATCGACTTCTTCAATGACTGTGGATTTGCCACCATCAGATTTTTGGGTCTGCGCAGAAGGAAGTGCGTCGGCCTTGTCGGCACCTTTGGTACCCCAGGAAACATCGTGCCAGTTGCAGTAGGCGTAGACGTTGATGATGTTGATGTATGACGACATGAGTAGTAAGTATTGAGGGAAAGAGTGGAACATGTGCCACGGGTCGAGGTACAAGAACGAGGCAAGATAGTAAAGTCCAAAAGTCGAGATGACGGCAACTAGAATGATACCATTGCTGCCTGGCGTGAAAAAGTCCTTGGGATCCGTTGGAAAAGAGTTTGTCTTGCCATTGCCTGATGTGGATCCGTGAGTGAGACCGTGGATGACAAGGTAGACAGATAGAACCGTAAGATAGAACATGACCAAGGCGAAGTAGCAGAAAGAGATGATATACGACCACCGCGATCCCTTTGGCCTGTTACCAAGCGCAAGAATAAATTGAAGACCAAGGAAAGCAAGATATCCATATTGTAGCACAGCATTGAAGACAGGGGTGACTGTGTTTCCAAAGGGCCAAGCGTTCTTCTCTGGAGTTCCGGTAGCAGGATCAGCGGGGGTGTGTGTGCCCACCAAGTTCATGATAATCGAAGTAGTAAGCCAGTATGATGCTATTCATCGTCAGTTGTGAATTGAGTGAGACAATAAAGTCCAAACTTACCAAGAGCGAACCAAGTGAGGATTTGCTGACAAATGTTATAAATCAATTGGATGTGAAAGAAGAACATGCGAATGAGATTATGACCACTCTTGTACATTCGGCCAAAGTGCATCAGCGCGTACAGAGAGGCAGCAAAGGAACCATTTAGCCAACGTCTACGTTGACCAATGAATTCAGCCGCGCCTTCCGGCACATCAGTTTCACCCTTGGAAGACTTGACGTAGGTCAGGTGCCATTTTGAGCCTGCCTTGGCAACCAATTCGAAGCAGAGAATACGA
Source organism: Astrothelium macrocarpum (assembly GCA_021030915.1). Lineage (NCBI taxonomy): Eukaryota > Fungi > Ascomycota > Dothideomycetes > Trypetheliales > Trypetheliaceae > Astrothelium > Astrothelium macrocarpum. The sequence goes on from JAGEMR010000033.1 coordinate 183,368, forward strand.
TCCTCGGCCAAGAACATGTTCTTCTTGAAAATGTTCATGCCCTCGATACCCTTCTTGCCAAGAATCTTGGAAAGGGTGTGATCACCATGGAAGTACTGATCGAGGGGCCGACCCATGATTGCACGGAACCGGTAAGCAGAGAAAGCACCAGGAAGCACACTGACGTAGCCAAAAGAACTTTCCAAAGGCTTGTCAAGAATGTTACTGATCTTGTATTCAAAGTTTTGGGCAGCGACAATGGGGTTGATGAGATTCTTGCCATACGGACCCAACATGGCGTGGATTTCACCACAAGCACCGCCAAGATCTTTGTCGTTGTAGAACGCTTCCCAAAGCGCAAGAAGAGACTTGTGACCAGGCTTGGTACCGGCATCGAGCAAGATGCAAACTTCTGGGTTCAGGATACGACCAAAAGCAGTGAAGAGCCATCTGTGGGAATTGATCTTCTTGCTATTCTTTTGCTTAAGGCAGAAGATGAATTGCACAGGAGGAAGAGTACTTGAGCTATCGTCGTGGGGTCGGATGAGCTGCTGGTTTGGAGTCACAGAAAGTTGAGAAGTGTATTCGAACTAAGCATGTTAGCAATGCCTTTTTAATTGACCGAAAACAAAAATACATACGATGTGAGCAGTAGTTTCCTTTCCGTCAATATCTTTCTTCATGATACCGTCTTGGTAGATACCAATAGTGGCAAGAATATCGAGAGTACCCTTGTCGCAAGGATCGATACCGTCAAAGACTAAGCAGACGACGATTTTTTGCCAAGCTGGTCCACCCTTGTTCCAGAATTCTGACTTTTTCAAGTTGACGATGTCTCGAATGTTTTGCATAACACCGTGTAATGTTCGGGCTGTAAGAACTTTGTCTTCGTTGTAGTACGTGATGGCAATCAAAAGTTCCGTGTGTCTGTTGTACATGGCAGGCCTGAGATTGTAGCCGTTCTTGAGTGTAAAGTCATTGGGATCGCAAGTGGCAGCGGTGTCTATGCATGTTAACTTTTGAATGCAAAATTTTTGAGAATGATGATTCTTACATCGCATATGTGTAAATTCTTCACTGCCGCTTTCCAAGTCATTTCGATACTTGGCCTGTACTGAGTTCTGGATAGCACTGGGGACTGGATAGTCTGCACTCAGGACAGCGCCTTGAACCAACTTGACTTTACGAGTGGCATTTCGCTTTAAACCACCGGCAGCACCACCGCCAGGCACCTGTCGTTGCCGCCAGGCCTCTGTAGAACTTGTCTCGCTTCGGTTGTAGGGCGATGGCACTCTGCCGGGAACGCCAAAGGCGGCATTAGGGTCATCCATTGTTGTGCCGGAGTACATGTCGGCATCACTGTAGCCGCCATTGTATGGCGGTGCGTGCCCCATGTTGTTTTCAACATAGGATTCTCTCAAATCGTAACCATGGCCGGTAGGAGTACCAGTACGTGACTGTTGGTGAGCGTCGTCAAAGGGGCCTTGGAAAGCACCAGTGGGATTAGGGTGGAGTAGCGAACGTTCAGCCTCTTCTTCGTCAGAGCCGCTACCGTGATGGTATTGCTGTTTTTCGGGGTCAGTGAGAATTCGGGGATTCATTTTGCCTACCCAGTAGACAATTAGGGGGTGTGAAGGGCAAGCATACTGCGGCGGGAGGAAGGTCATTCATGTTATGATCGTTGCTGTAACCTCCGCCTGGCCCCTGGTAAGCCATGGGGACAAAGGTCGAAGAAGAAGATGTGACAAAGAGTGTATCTCAGTTGGATGGGGAAGAAGGGAAAGCGGGCAAGTTGACGACAGCCGAGACAGAGAATTAATGACAGGAGCGGTGGCTCAGGGAGTAGCTGAGGCAGGACAGTACTGCCGGACAACAAAGGAATAGCGGCGCTCGCCTGGACGAGTCAGATGCTGGCGAGGGGTTTCAGACAAAGGCCCGAACCAAGCACACACCAATCCGTGGCGCAGTCGCTCTCCCTACGACTGACTTGCTCGACAACTTCCCGGATGCAGGGGCGCGCCAGCCGAGTTTGAAGAACGGTTGGCGCCTGGGTCTGAGGGATCGACTGTGTGAACCGATGGTATGAAGGGTGTGGACTATGTGTAGACTACGTGTTGACTATGTGTATGCTACGTGCAGAGTGCGTGACCATCTACTCATGTAATATCTTCTGGCGGCCGGATGAACTCAGATACGAAAGGGTGTAAACACTGCGCTTAGCGGGGCTATTAATAGGGGCAAGCTTTTCGTACTCCGTATGGTGTCAGCCATTACACTGCAGGGTGAACTTAGATCCGGGATCATCGAATATACTACGCGGCCTTCCAGATGCTTGCCCCCCAGGTTGCTGTGCCGCTACGAAGAAATCTTGTTGAGGCTGCGGTCAGGCTTGCTGCGATGCTTGCTGCACTGCTGAGTTTTCTGCCACTTGCTGATGCAGTGCCATTCACTAAACCAAGCCACACTTCCTCCCATCCTCCCTCTCTGACCGCCTCCATCTTAAAATGCCACCTTCTCGCCCTCTCTAGCTTAGCTATTGTCATCTTGCATAGCCATCTACGGAACGTTCCATCTTGATCGGGTCAATGTCGTTGTCTCCATCCGTGCGCCATCGTGTGGCTTTACCTAGCCTGCTTGATACGTGGATTGGAAACTCGCACGAAAGGGACGTCACTACCAACCCTAACACGCATGAACATTCCCACTCGTCGAGCTTCAAGACCCTGTCTACAGTGCACGCCTTGACCCTAGGCTCTGGTGACGGCATCTTCTCTGATATCGTACCCTTGATTGAGCGAGCTCAATTCGAAGTTCTCTTTGTGACTTGCTTCTGGGCACGGAGTTCCTCACTAAGTAGAGTCGCATCATGTCTGAAGAACCTGTCCACACGTGCTCTTGAACGTGGGCGCAAGATTCGGGTTCGCATCTGTCTCTCGTCGTTGTCCCTTCTGCAAAAGCTGTTCCACACGTCTTCAATGGCTGGCCATGTGTATCCACCTTCGGTATGGATGAAGAAATTTGGCCTTCCATCTCCGGCAGACCTCACGGGTCTTGATCTAGAGATCAAGAGTATTTTCATTAGACCATTTAGTGTTATGCATCCAAAATTCATCATTGTTGACCGCGAACACCTATTCCTCCCGAGTTGCAATGTGAGCTGGGAAAATTGGTTTGAAGGTTGCCTTCAGGCCTCGGGACCACTTGTCGATCACTTTGTCAAATTCTGGGAAGACTTCTGGGCAGATGCTGGAGACAAATGTACATTTCTCGTGAAAACGCATATACCCTTGCAACAACCCTATACGTCTTCCGTTGGCTTTAGAAAAATCGAGCTCAATTTTAAAGATATCGAGTCTGCTTTTCTCCTTTCTCCCCATCACTCTAGTCCACAATTTCGACCTTTTCCTTGGCAGCGTGCTGCTAGACCACCCCTAACACCGCTCAACACATTTTTGCTTCATGCATTCAACAACGCCAAAACCAAAATATACATGCAGACACCAAACATCACTTCAACTCCCGTCCTTGAAGCCCTTCTAGCCGCGTTGAAGCGTGGCGTTGATATACATATTGTGACCAGCGAGCGACTCATGCTTCTCGAGCAACTGATCACAGCAGGCACGACAACATACAGGTGCCTAAGGAAGCTAAAGCGCCAATTCCATCAGCTCCTTTCGAAGAAACAGAAGTTTTCGCCTGATGAAGAACAGGGATCAGACAAAGATCTGGGATCACTCAGGATCGAATTCTTTATCAAGGCTTCTAATAATGCACAAGTCCATCTCGATCCAGATCCTGTCCAGTCACATCTGAAGCTCACCATTGTAGATGAGCAAGTTGTGGTATTCGGTAGCGGCAATATGGATAGAGCCAGTTGGTTCACTAGTCAGGAGCTTGGTGTCGCTTTTGTGTCGTCATCACTCGCGCAGACGGTCATGCACGGTCTGAAGGCTTGTCTAGCTTCCAGGACGAAATTAGACTTTGATGGCTAACACAGCTGATCGAACCCACCCTCAGCCGTCCTCGGGTTCAGTTGCTGCGCTGCCTTTATGTCCATGGCAGCTCGTGTGGGAAGACTTCTCGTCCTGAATCTCCTCCCTGCCACAGGAGGAGACCTTGGACGCCTAGTTCAAGATCGTGTTGCATAGGTTCAAGTGCGACTCTATCCCAGCCGCGACTGTCACGTTTTTGGGACAGAAACTTTCCAATTCCGTAAGGATCCTCTATAAAAGCGTCGTACGCTCTGGCTTTCTCACCGCTTTCTGTCTCATCCAGTTCCATAGCAGAAAAAGGCGGATTTATACCCTGTACTGAAATGCGTTCTCCTGGCCAGCGTATGGCTGGTGCATGTAATTCTAAAAATCGACGGGCTTTGAACGCATGGGTGATCACAGTGACATGGTATGGATATCGGCCTGTTTGTTTTCGAAATTTTAGAATCGAGAACAAGAGGTTTTGATAGCTGTCGGTCGCTGCCTCTTCCAATAATACTCTATCCTTCACTTCATTCCAGACTTGTCCAAGGCAAGGGTGCCCATTCTGGTGGAGGACTTCACAAGCGCGGAAATAGCTACGAGCTTCGCTTTGGTCAATGACGTCCCGTTCTGTGTAGCCTCCTGATATAACCAACCAGCTATTCTGGTGTTGGCTGAGTAGAAAGAGCGAAGACAGGATGTGAAAAAGGAAGGTCTCGTGCTCGCTAGGCTTTTGGCCTTTGCTACATTGATAGGGAGAGAGGTGCCACGAAGATTCGAGGGTTGGATCTCTGGCAGAGAGAGAACCCTGATAAATACTGTGACAGCACAATATGATGAGCTCTTGGACGGGCGAATCCTCAATTTCACTGCTCATTTCGTGCGCAAAACACTTGGCACCAAAGCATTGACCTGCATATGGTTTGAAACTGTCTTCGCAATCGCTAGAAAAGTTGAGATGAGCTTCGCTGAGATGTACAGTAGACTAATGTCACTTAAGCCAATGCAAGCAGGGCAAGCAGGGCCATCGGCGCTTTGGCGATTGATAGGAAAAATTTACCAGACGTCAAAACAGAGCGTGTTTTACATCTCTGGGTACTGGTGTGACGAGATAATGAATTTGCTTTTTTCACCTATTTTGCCGACGATTGCGTCCAAGGGAGGATCGGAACTTCTCCCAGCCAGTTACCTTTAAACGTGACATCGTCCCATGATTTTCCCACTTTTCCTTTCCATCGAATGTCGGCACTCTCTTCTGACTGGATGACAGAACCTGTACCTTGTTAGCTCTAAGTAAAAAAAACTTGTAGTCTCCAAAAAGTATCAATGGCTCCATCAAGAGGATCAAGAGGATCAAGAGGATCAAGCTTGATCATTACTGCGAGTATTTGTGCTGTTTTGTTCCTCGTGCTGTCCGCGATGTTATCCAAGTCCTTGTATACAGCCTGTCTTCTTGGATTTTGTTACCATTCTATAGCAACGCCAATTACGAGTGATACGTCGGCATTGCGATTCACGAGCAATGGGACTTTCCAGATTGCTGTCTTCGAAGATTTGCATTATGGAGAAGGTGAGCATTTAGCAATTCACATGATGAATTGAAACTGCAAATGAAAGGGTTTTGGGCTTATCAGATATCGCTATGTCTCAGCGGAGAATCTTGACTGGGGACCACAGCAAGATGTCAACTCCACCCGAGTGATGAACGAGATTTTGGACACAGAAAGCCCCCAGCTTGTCGTTCTGAATGGCGACCTTATAACTGGAGAGAACACTTTTTTGGAAAATTCGACACACTACGTCGATAAGATCGTAGCACCACTTGTTGAACGTAATCTCAAGTGGGCATCAACTTATGGCAATCATGACAGTGACTACAACATCTCCGGCGAGGGCATTCTAGCTCGAGAGCACTTGTACACCAACAGTTTAACTCAAAGCATGGTCAACACTACCAATTCAGGAGTGTCCAATTACTTTCTCCCCGTATATCCAGCCAATACGGCAAGTCAGACACCAGAGCTCCTACTGTGGTTCTTTGATAGCAAAGGAGGCAATTATTTTCAGCAGCTATCGTCTAATGGCACTGAGGTATCTCGACCAGACTGGGTCGACCAATCGGTGGTCGATTGGTTTACTCAGGAGAAAGCTCGCATCACGCAGTTGTATGGCCGCACCATACCTTCTCTCGCATTCTTCCACATCCCAGTCAATGCTATGCTAGCATTTCAAAATCAAGGCGTATCGTCAACCCGAGAACCAGGCATCAATGATGACGTTCCACTCGCGCAACAAGGCCAAGGTTCGCTACAGGGAGATGCCACGGAAGAAGTCGCGCAATACGGGGGCCAGGACATTCCGTTCATGAAAGCGCTTCTTGCTACGGAAGGACTCATGGCTACGTTTAGCGGGCATGATCACGGTGATGACTGGTGTTTCAATTGGAACTCGACACTGCCTGGGATGAATTTCAGCGGAAACGGACTTGATATGTGCTTTGGTAGACATAGCGGTTATGGGGGGTATGGCTCGTGGACGAGAGGGAGCAGGCAGATTTTGCTAACTAAGCAGACTTTGGGTACATCGGTGGAAACGTGGGTCAGATTGGAAGATGGAAGCGTTAGCGGGAGAGTGTCGTTGAACGGGACATACGGAAGCGATGAATATCCGGCTGTAGTTGATAGCTCGACATAATTGGGAGAGATGAACCATGGGAATGGCCCGATGGGGAAATGGGATTTCGATTCACGCATGACCACTCCACTTCCGTCACCCTGCAGCGCCCTGCATTGCTTTCACCCTGCACCCTCTCTCACCGCTCCACTCCACCTGTCCAACCTCTTGATTGTTGCCCAGATATTGCTAGTCGCTCTAGCCGCTTAACAATTGACCTGTCACGGGTCGTCTCTCACTCCAACACTCGACCTGACACCCCCACCCGTGGCCCCCACCTCAAAGCTACATGCGAAAACTTCTCTTCCCCGCCATTTCCCTATCTTCTACAACACCTGATTGAACCATGACGAGACGAATAGTATACGGAGCTGGTCTATGGGCGTTCGTGGCCGGTACGTCTGCAATTGCTCACAACACAAGCACAGCAACGTATTGGATCCTTCAGACTCGAAGCTAACACAATTTCCTCCGTCCAGCATTGGCCCTTACAATCGCGAGCATCATTGAACCTAAGTGGATATCTTGGGATAGACAGAACGTACGTCTCTTTGTCGCCACCACCCTGTCTTTTCCTGGTTTAAACATGAAACTTTCTGCACGATATCGAAATCCTACTTTTCCAATTCTCCTCTTACCGCTTCTCCCACAGCACGCTAACAATTCTCCCTGCAGACCAAGGGCGCACTTCTCCACGACTCCTATGGCTTACACCAACGTTGCTCCTCCCTCACTGGCACCTGCACCGAGTTTCCGCAGTTCTCTGATTGCACAGGTACCAACCGCCACTTCTGCAGCGCATGGCGGAGCGTCGGCTTTCTGATGAGCTTTGCCGTCGTGGTGGAGCTTGCAGGGGGAATTGCATTTGGTGTTGTGTTGTTGGGAGGTCGGCAGAAGAGGGAAGTGGGATGGAAGGTGTTGGGATGGTTGCTAGGTGTGGCGGCGGTCACGCAGATTATTGCTATGGCGGTAGTGGTGAGTATCCTCTTTCCTGGCCATGTCCTCCAACTTCCGGTGGTTGAACCAAGGAACATTCTGGGAGTAGATCGCTTGATAGAGTGAATGCTGACGGCTGGTGGGCATAGGCGTATCTATACAACCATGATGAGAGGTTCACCCCGGGCTGGAGGCTCGATGTCTCCTGGATACTGTGCACGGTGAGCTGGTGTATCCTTACACTTGATGTAACTGGTATCATCACTGCGGCGTTTGTCTTGCCTTCGGAAGGCGATTACGAGCTCATACCTGATCGGCCAGTACATCATACGGGAGCATAGGACTTGAAATAGCATGAAAGAGATGGTTAGCTATATGGCATGTAGATGTTGGGGCTTGGAGTGGAACTTCAAGGCCCATTTACTTACATTGCAGGCTTGATTTTCTACACTGGGGTGGTAATGTGTTGTGGTTTTCAACGATTTTGTCGATGCATTTCAAGGGTTTGGTTTCGAAGCATTGCATCTATCAAGTATCTTTCTACTGTTCATACTTTTCCGGGGCCAAGCTTTTTTTCAGTGCCAGCATTTATGGGCTTGTTTGTCAATACCCCATTTTCGTTTGGTCATGTTACTTTGTCTTGTCAGCTCTGAGCATACACATAGCAAAGGAATTTAATTCAACTAAAAGATTTTTCCTACAGGATATCTATAATTGGCGTTCCTAAACAAAGCTAAACAAAAGGAGCCACCATCAAACTTTTCTGGACGCCATGCCAACAGCACCAGCAATGTACATCACCTTTTCAGATCCACAAGATCAAGAATGTCCGTTCGCAACCGCAAGCAAAGCAAGTTCGCGAATGTCTTTTTAGATTGCAGTCGAGATTTTTGACACCATAGCTCATACTCATCTCTCTCATGCTTTCCGCCTGACCTCACCCACAACGCCTTGCCTTTGCTCCACTTTAAGCATTCTCCGGTCTCAAGCTCCTCACCGCCTTCCCTGCTCTCCAGATTTCCAGATCCCGAATCTCCTTCATCTCTTGCTCAAAAGCCTCTCGATAGTCTTTTCTGCTATTAAATTCCAACGCCTTCTGTGTCTCCTTGCCTGTCTCGACACTCTCATACAGGTCCTTAAATACGGGCTTCAAAGTCTCCTTGAACCGCTTACTCCAGTCGATTGCTCCTCGTCGTGCCGTCGTTGAGCACGCAGCATACATGTAGTCCATACCATTCGCGCCAATCAGCGGATACAGCGACTGGGTGGCTTCTTCGACGGTTTCATTGAATGCCTCAGATGGGGAGTGGCCTTTCTCTCGCAGGACCTCATACTGGGCGAGGAACATGCCGTGGATACCACCCATAAGGCAACCGCGCTCGCCGTACAGGTCGCTGTAGACTTCCTTGGCAAAGGTTGTCTGGTAGAGGTAGCCGGAGCCGATAGCGACGCCCAAGGCAACTGCTTTTTCCTGCGCCTTGCCTGTTACGTCTTGGTGGACTGCGATGGAGGAGTTGATACCTCGTCCTTCGCGGAAGAGGGTCCGCACAGTGCGACCGCTACCTTTAGGGGCAACAAGAATAACGTCAATGTTAGAAGGAACATCGACGCCGGTTTGGGATTGGAAGATGGGAGAGAAGCCGTGGGAGAAGTAGAGTGTCTGTGAATGGACGAAAAAAACAGTAAGCTATAATTCAGGTTGCACAGATTTGGAGCGCTTGGGCTATCGGCATACCTTTCCTTCAGTCAGGTGCGGCTTAATGGCAGGCCAGGTCTCGCTCTGCGCTGCATCACTGAGGAGGTTCATAACAATTGTACCCCTTGAGATAGCTTCGTCAACATCGAAGAGATTTGTGCCAGGAATCCAGCCGTCCTGCTGCGCTTCCTGCCAGGACTTGCCATTCTTGCGAACTCCGACAATGACATTGAGGCCGTTGTCACGGAGATTCAGACCTTGGCCGTGGCCTTGAGAGCCGTAACCGATAAGGGCAAGGGTATCATTCTTGAAGTAGTCCTAGTATAGATGAGTGACCGTTTTAAATGAGAAATCTCTCGTAGTAATTATTACTCACAAGAAGTTTTTCTCTGGGCCAATCGTCTCGTTCTGGATTTTCAGTCAGTCAAGCAGACGAACTACACAAATCGTTACTTACCATAGACAGTTTCTTTGTGTCCAGCAAAGTCTACAGTCTTCAAGCCACGCCAATGTTGCAAAGGGGCAGCAATAGTTCTGGGCGCAGTAAAGTTAGACGCTCTTGTAACGGAGCTTAGAGCAGAAATAAAAGTTGCAGGTTGTCGAGCTGCTGGCTGGGTCAATTGCCTAGCAGAAGTGCGAAAAGCTCTGGAAGCGGTTCTAGAGGCCATGGCAAGTGTTTATAGGTGTGTATCTGGAGAGAAGACGAGATTGTGGAGGAATTGGCAAGCTGAAATGGTGGCTACAGTGAGAATGACTGATTTTCTAAGAATTTGAAGCTTCCCATGCCGATGTCGGAGCAAGTCGCCTAAGTACGTCAGGTTGATCAGCCACATGGCTGGCCAGATTTACCTCGCGTAGAGCCTCTTGAACAAAATCCATCGCGACGCCTTGGAATTTTCAGCACTTTCATTCAAGAGCAAAAGCAACAGCAACGGCAGATTTGCAAGACATTTCAAAGTCACAATGTAGATTGACCGTTTGTTGTATTTGGTGCATCATCTGCTCAACATTAAATCGAGCGAAGTCGTAAAGTCTTGTCGATCAGCTCCCAAGCTCAGTATGAGGCCAGTGAGTTCATTATTCCCTACTTTGTCATGGCACCCGCGGGTTTGGGCACAACTATCTCGTAATACTCTTCAGTGGCCGATGTCTGTCCCATCTGGCATGTTGTCATTGAGATTCCAAGGCTTAATTGACCAAGAGTCTGTTGAGTACTCCCACAAATGGAACGCAATCAACACTCATGCCGATTGTGTTCCATTGGGCATGACTAGATGTTGCACATTGGATGCAGAAAAATGCAGTGGCATTGGAGGCCCATCAGCTGACGAAATGCTTGCAACCGCCGTGAGCAACAATTTCATTTAGTTCGTACTACCATATGTGCCTTGTGTAGATGCTTTCCTCATGAACTTCACTGCCGTGGCAATGCAGTTACAAAGGTTTGCCTAGCATGCTAGTCTCAAAGGCTCTAAATTTCCAGAGCTTCTCCTGAAGTACGAGGCTCTAAACTTTCATGACTTTGCTCTTCCCAGAACAACGAGAACCAGCACACACCTTTGTCAATCTTCCCGAAGGGATTTTTTGTCACATTTTCCACATCTGGTCGCGTTAACCAAAAATCGAAAAATCAGCTCATCGGTATGGTATTTCGACGTCTTTTGCTTCCTTTGAAAGACTTTTACGATGTCGACGACAAGCCTTACAGAATCGAACGTCAAGTTCGAACATGCAGAAGGTGAAACGAACTATCCGACGGCTACAGAGATTCCCCTCCAAACGTACATAGAGGTCTGGGGAGAGGGAATTGCGTCCAAAGGGTGGCATTCACGGATGCATGAAGGAGAAGATCGTCCGAGCGGTCATATTGCAATTATTGATATCACTGCTTCTGGCGACATAAATGAATGGCAAATAGACTTTCCGGATTTCCCTCCACAGGACAAACAGCAATTTGGTTTCGATTATCTTGGATCGGGCCCAGACGTTGAATGGATCTGCAAGAATCGAGAAAGACTGCAGGAACTTGGTGGGAATCAAGAAGCTCGAATAATAGTGTTTGAACGGACATCTCATCTCTAGATCCGGGAGCTGGCTGGTTTGATTTACAACATCGAACCAATGTTCTTCAGAGATGTAGCTCTTTCACAAGATCTCAAAAGAGATATTGATGTGTGGACATGGTCTGAACACGAAATACCCGAATTTATGACTGGACATTCACCACCGCATTTAAACTTTGGCCAAGGCTGGACTGACAAAATAGTCACCGATAACCAAGACACATTGCGTGGGCCTAAAAAAATCGGTGAGCTACCTTATGTATGGATAGACACTCTGTATCACTGACATCAAGCAGTCATCGTGTCAGCACCGAATATAAACACAACTCCACGCCCGGCCAATTTACTAGGGCAGCCACTCTCCGCTAGCTATCGCCAAACACCAACACTAGACACTCTATATAATGAGGATCACGGTGCTTTATTTCCAGTGAACTGCGTCGAAGTCTACGTGGAAGCTATTCGGAGATGCGACACTTCATTTCATACCATTGCTTGTGACGATCCTCTCACGTTTTTGTTGCCTATACTAGGAATTTGCGCTACAATTCTACGAGGAGAGCTTGACGATTGCGACAAGCTGGTTCGTATAGGAAAAGGAGAGTGGCGAAGAAGGTCAGCTCTGGTTGAAAGAGCCTGGGATCACCTACGTATGCTGAAGCATGACGGAACACGGCCGCTAGATTGCTTCCGTCAATATGACATCGATCATAACAATGGTCGCACACAAAAGAGAGAAGAATATGTTCTCATCTCAAAGAAGTTTGAGCGAATCATGGAACAGACACTCCGAACCGAACAGCTTGCCAGGGATTATCTTCAAGCGCATGTTGGGTGGTTGAGCCTGGACGAGTCCCGCGAATCCATTAGGCAGTCCAAATTGGCTATAGAGGAATCAAGGCGTACAAAATTGAGTACGTCTTCATCTCACTTCATTCCAAGCTGCATTAATTACTGATACGATTGCCTTAACGTTAGTGACCGTCCTTGCATTCTTCTTTGTCCCAATAAGCTTGAGCACTTCAATCTTCGGAATGAACATCAACGAGCTCAATCAGTCAGGACAACGGCTTTGGGTCTTCATTATCACAACCTTTGCCATTTTCACGGTCTCCACTCTGTCATGGGGCGCACTGTATCAGCTTTATAAATACAATTCGCTTCCAGAAGAGGATATGGAACTTGGACGTGGCAGAGCGGATGCACTTCGAGATAAATGGCATAGCGATGTACCATGGCAGCTGAGATTCCACCAATTTCTACGGCTGATCTGGCATGGCCATGTGATTTGGGCATGGCAATCCGGCATTGCTTTCTCACTCCTGACCAATGGCAGAAAAGGATTCATCAAGTCTTGTTCCGATCACATGGGCTTCAAAACAGATTTTAGCCGTCTTTCTGAGCGAACTGTATTCTTCATCGACAATCATCTCTCTAACCCGGTATGGGATCATGCACACAGACCTTGTGCATATATTGTCATGCACCTCGATCAAGGGAATGGGTTCAAATGTTCCAAGCTTGAAACGAAGAGCTGATCCGGTTCCATTTGATTCAAGACATTCGTTGCTCGCTCGAATTGGTCGAGTAAAACTCAAAAATGCGGGTTTCGCTACTGCATCAGCATTCTCAAAATAGTCAGTTATGAGGGGCTGCCTGGAGAGTCCGCTTCGGAGAGGAGCGAAATTGGACTGTCTCTTTCCATGTCTTGTGTTTGCGGTACCAGACGGTTCCTTGGTCTTCACAGCTTTGTCTCTATCCTTTGTTATGTTTATTCGCTATGACTGTGGATACAGTGTACATTTCGTTTTGAACGTCTCTGTACGAAGAAGGGAGTCACTGATAAACTCAATGCAAAGCATGATAATCCGAGACCCATGCATCACGGTCCTGAAATGAGCCAAGTTCGTTATTAGCTGGCCGTCAAACGCTTTCAAACATCACAACTGTCGTGGGTTAATCAAAGTGGCTCTCGTAGAGTCTTATTGATATGGCAGTGTAATAATTAATTAGAGTCGTCTGCCTGCTCACCTGGTACTACAAATAAACCCGTAACGTGTATAGCCAATCAATTTCCTATTCACACTCATATTATTGCATTCTTTGCCGTAATTAATCGTAGATTGAAGTCTGTATGCTTCACGTATTGGGCGTCTTGGTGGATCAATAATGTAGTAGAGATGAGACGTTTAGCATGAGCGCTTCAACTCTTGCTTGCTGCCGTGTGTTCACCTCTAGAACTTCGGAACTACAAGAGTCCAACACGACTACAGACTGCCTTGAAGTCATCCAACTTTGAGCAAAGTCGATCCCCAACTGACAGAACCAGAATCTCACAATGCCCTCCACATCTGATGACCCGCGTGTTTCCATTCTTTTCGTTTGTCTCGGTAACATCTGCCGCTCCCCCATGGCCGAAGCCGTATTCCGACATCTCATAAAGCACGGCAAAAAGTCTGCACATCCTCTGATCGGCACAATTGATTCTGCAGGGACGGGTGCTTACCATGCAGGAGACGATCCCGATCCTCGTACTATGAGCACCTTAGAAGAAAACGGCATCACCGACTACAGCCATGCAGCAAGAAAATTTGTCCCAGACGATTTTCAGACCTTCGACTACATTTTGGCCATGGATGACGACAACAAAGTGTATCTAGATAGGATGCGAGCTCGGATCCTTAAGAAGAATGGCGAAAACGACCTTCAGCTTGGCAAAGTTTATATGTTTGGCGAGTTTGGTGGTAAGAGTAGAGGAGAGGAGGTCATAGACCCATATTACGGGGCAAGAGACGGCTTTGAAGTCGCTTATGAACAGATGGTCAGGTTTTCACAAGGGCTATTGAAGGATATTGAGGAGAAGAATCAGCAGTTAGAGAGCTCATGAACTGGAACTGCTGATGCTTATTGGAGCCGTGACCGAAGCCACCCGTCTCTGTACTCGAGACTCTTGCCACTGCTTGGACCAGAGGGCTTCGTTGAGTGGCAATCTCGCCCTGACCTTTCAACTCAATTCTTCGAAAGGGCATCATCTGCCGTGAACTCCCCGTTTGGCCCTTCATCTTTCTCATCAACACGACCCACAAACCCGTCTTCTAAAATTCGCTCCAACTCGTTGAGCCTGATCCCGAAACGTTAGCCTTACTACCTTGCTCCAAGAACAAGACATGGTACACCTTCTGATGCAAAGATCTGTGTGCTCATGATCCGTCAAGTGCGCATTCTGTTCATTGACTAACAGCACAGTGGCTGCTCCGGCTCGATAGCCTGCGGTCATATCATCAACGCTGTCACCGACCATGATGAGTGAGTTACCGCCATCATCAAGGGACCAAGTTTTTGCGATGTGGAGAATGCCGGCAGGGTCAGGCTTTGGCGGCCGGAAGGCACGGGTTATTACGGGCTCGAAAATCTGAGCAGGTATAAATGTTGTAAGAAGGTGTTCAACCGGTGCGCTGGTAGGACGTATTCAGTCGGAAGAATTCATTCCATTATGGAAAGCCCAATTTGACGTACTCGAAGTTTCGAGTGCAAATGCCCTTTCTCACACCTCTTCTGGTCAAATATTCCATCAATTCTAGGAGACCTGCTTGGGGTTTCTGCACTAGCATAGCTCTTCGTTCAATCGTGCGGATCTTCTCTTGAGCTTCTTCTTGCTCATCTTCAGGAAGAGAGTGGATATGGTCAAGGATGTCTACGCTTTTCGGTATGCCAAGAGCAGCTCTAGACATTTATCAGAAGATGGGGTCCACGATTAAAATGTCGTGGTCACGTCAAGTAGAAAGCGTATACCTCATTTCTCCAAACATGTAATTCTGTGGCTCGCCTTCTTGCCGGAATGATTAGCTACAGTTGATTATATCGTTACCGTTGTGCACCAACGCGGTGTCTCGGCTTACATTTTAGCCATGAAAAAATTACTTACATAGTGTCCCGTCAACATCGAACACAATGCCCTTAAGTGCAGGTAGATGCTCGTCTTCTACAGGCTTCTTTGAAGGGTCTAGTGGTGCGAACCGGCGAGGTCGTGGTCTGCTTCGAAGTTTGCTGTCCATAGCAGATGACCGAGCAAGCTTTAAAAAGTTGGTAAAATTTCGTGAGACCGATTGATTTGAACGCTTCACTCCACGCTTTCGGCCCAAACACCTTAGTGCAACAATCCGGGGAGTCACGAGACAGAACATAAGACTTTGTTGATAATGGATAGATGTTCAATACAACATAGAAACCCGATTGTGTACTTAACATTCCACTATGAGCATCAGTGCATTGAAAAGTTATGAAGGAGATGGTCGTTTGAAGAAGTTATAGAGGTTCTAGTTTAGCGCTACCAAACGTGGCCAATAGGTTTACAGTGACACTCAACCTTCTGAACCTTCTGAACCTTCTCAAAGGGAGAAGTGTACGACAAGGACTACTGTAAGACGCTGGCTGCTTAAAATCGAATTATTTAGACAAGTTGGCTCTCCTTGATTCAGTCTTTGAATTCGATGCCCGGTTCTGTATCATTGCTGTAATGTAGCAAAAGATGGCTATGCAGTCAATGGTCGTACTCATCTTTTTCAAGGTCTGCGCAATTTCATATTCCACATAGCTGATCCATGATCATCTAAAAAACATATTATCACGTTCAAACGAAGCCTGGCCGTAAACGTCTATAATAAGCTCTCATGTGACTATGCCTCCAGGCAGTGGACTTTGAAGAATGCCTTTGTGCTTAGGCAAAAAGGGGACACTAGCTCATTCATATACCACCTTTACATTGCCCAATAACTGTCGGTCTGAGAAGGTCCTTGGTGGCGAGCGACATTTGCCGGTCGGGTTAATGTCAGAGTGTGCTAGAGACTACCCACAAGCCTTGTAGAAGTGTTCTGTCAGTCTATGCCTCGCCTCAGCCATTGGAGCCTAATAGACGCTCGCCTTCCTCTTGATGAGAAGCGTCTCGCTGACTTTGTCTCCCCCTTCCCAGCCATGAATGTGAAAGGTCATGGTGTCTCTCTCGCCTTCCCCAAACTTTCCACTGAGCGGGAAAATGAAACGTCCAGTGGCATAGCAATCCTGCTATAAATCCAACAGCATCATTCCTAAAAGCAAGCAAACCAGCAATGGTCATAACCATAACCATCCACCGTTGTTTTCTTTCTTCCTCGTTCGGCTCCCTTGCGCGCTTCAGCCCGGAGAGATTGCCCTCTTCGCCGTCTTGGCCAGCACTTTGCTCAGCGTCCTCCCACAAATCGCGAGCGCCAACGTTCAAGCTCTCGCCGACCTTTGCGAGCTCGACGCCTGCTGCGACGACCATAATGCCGAGTAAAGCTTTGGGGAAGCCTTGAAGTAGCCGCACCAGACCATCGCCAACAAATAGACCAAGGAGTAACTTCAGCAAGCCCAAAAAGATGATGCTTGCTCCGGAACGGGCTCCAAAGCGATATTGAGCAGCGAGGCCGCCTGAGCCGTGGCATACAGGCATGGCGCCGAACCAACATCCAATCATATTCATGACTGCGACGGACAGTCCAAGAGCGGTCACTCCTGGAGCTGGAAGAGAGGGGAGAAGATCCGCGCTTAGGTGCGAAACAGCAATGATGGAATTTAACGTAGTTAGAGGGAGCTGGCCAAGGCCCGCATCAAAGGCCCCGTGTTGGAACTCGTTGGGGGATGGAACTAGCGTTTTTGGATGCCACAAATGTAGGCCTGGCTCTGGTGCTGACGGCGCTTCAAGATCATCCCTTACCGCGGAAAGCACAAGTCCAAGAACAAAAACCAGAAGGGCATAAGGCCAACGTTGGAACTTCATGGATAGTAATAGAAAAAGGAAAGCAGCAGTCATCCACCATAAGTTATCCGCCCAACTTGGCCAGTCCCAGCGCAGCTGTTGAAGCTGGCTTGTTCCTGCGCTGAGAACAAGACTCAGGCCAGCGCCAACTTGGATTCCTTTTACTACAGGGATAGGAATGACGCGTCCAAACCAGCGAAGTAGTCCAGTAACACTAAGAAATCCAATCACCGAGGCCGTGAAAATACCTGCTGAAGCTGTGACCTCCCGACTGAATGATCGAGCGATAGCCACGGCTGCTATTGCCTTCATGGGCTGGACGGGCAAGGGAATGCCAAACGTGATTCCTGTGAAAATATTGGCCAGACCAGAGAATACTAGGGTGGAAGAAAGCGAGATTGAGTTAGATAGTGTCAGAGCAATCATAAGAGGGAGAAGTGTTCCTAAATCTCCCAGCGAACCAGAGATCTCGGCGATGGGAGAGCGCTTGAAGGTGTCCAGATTATGCGCTTGTAGGCGCCGCAGGTTTGAAAGAGTCGACATGTTCATTAATCTTAGAAATACAATGTGTATCACCCAAAAATATCGCGAACTGTAAAAGAAAGGGAGCTAGGACACATTTCGAATTTGACTGAACGATGAAGATATCATGAGGTCCACCTGATTGTGGAGGCTGCGCTATTGCAGGCGGTGCAGATGACCAAGGTAGGGCAATCATGACTGGTCGGGACAAAACCATGACTACACTGTCACATCACCTTATAGCTTCCTTGAATACATGAATATCTGAGTTCCTGGAACCGCCCGGAACATGCTTTGGGTACTTACGTGGAAATACACTTTGGGAATACCACCTAGACTGCTGCGTGCATAGTACAGTTTAGCGTCTCGATAATATTGCCAGCATGTCTCTAATACTCTTAAACAATTACCCTCCACTATATGAGCTCGATCTTCGAGGAAAGCGTTTTGAATCTTTATGGACTCTCAGGATTTTCGTGAAGAAGACTGGCGACTGGTAAAAATACCGAAAAGTTCTACGAGCCAGTGTCCGAATCAAAAGGCAATTTGACACACCGAAATCGCATGATCGCATGACTTTGGCATAGGTCTGATCGCTAGGATTAAGCAACGGGCGCTTGGATTTATTTTCTACGAGGCGATATAGGGTTTTACTTAATATTGCAAGTTCTGGATTGGAGATCAATATGGCGAACGCAATTAGGGACTTGGCCCACCATTTTCTGCCTATCCCAAAACTTTGTCCATGAACGTTGTATCCACTTGCTGAAAAGCAGCTAAGAGTCTAGCGATAGGTAGATTTTTGGGGGAATTAGCGCTCGATTTGAGCGGTTAATGGCGCCCTTGGACCCATGTCCATCCAACGTGCTATGCGATCAAGGCATTGCCGCAGTACAGTTTTCGGACTTGATCTATTGTCAATAGTCATTCATGAGTGTTGATACCAGATGGATCATGCAAGAAACATCCTTCGCCTGGCTAGAGGCTGAATATTAGCTCGCTCTGCCAAGCTTGCAGCGCCACCAACAGCCTTGCTAAGGCAAAGGAAAAGGAACTTTATCCCTTGAATGTCGTATCCTTGCCAAAACACATGACAGTTAGAAGCTGTCGCAATCCATGCAAAGGGCGGAAACAAGCTGGCAAGCGGCGGATTGCTTTCAATCTGCCTTCGTGGTTCTCCAACACGCACGCGAGTCGCTTGGAGTGTCCCTTCACTTCTCGTCTCTGCTTAAGGATTTCAAGGCCCGCAGGTATTACTTTAATCCCGCATCCTCGGACCAGCTAGTGAACAGTGAGCTGGGGCGTGTCACATGGCGGGAAACCTTCATTCCTGTAGTGCCGTACTCTTTCTTTGTGAAATCCAAGTCACCTAGCAACCTTCTTGATGAGACATTGAGAACTCTCCAATCTATGAGGAGGTCTCGCAAGTGATAAATCGTGAAACTCCAATATAGAGCATGCGTAATCGAAGATCGAGCGGAATCATACATTGTGGAGGAATGAGACCAGCTCGTCAAGCTGGTACGGCCTTCTCCAAGGACCTTGACAGCTGAGACACCTCCGACTTGAGTCTTGGCAGAGGAAGAGTTTACGGGAACAGTACGGAGTACTTCCATAGACGATTAGCGATTTGCGGATCATGCAAGCACGCAGAGTGCCACAATCCTCAAGAAAAAAAGCCGGAGCAAGGTGGAGTAGGTGGTAGGGCGCAAAAAACATAGCAAATTAGGGTCCTTAGGTGAAGTCTGGCTACCGAGATACCAATGCTAACCAAGAGCGGATAACATATGGACCGTTCTCATGTTCGTGGCTCCAGATATAAATAGATTACCCATAAAAAGATCACAAATTAATCTCATGATCGTACTCTTTGAGCTATATTAATGACCGAAAGAGCTATTTTACTGAATTTGATTCCATCCCCGGAAGCGCGGACCATGAGTAGTACCCTGGTCATCAGGGTCCGAGGCCAGCGTCTCGACCATGCAGCCGCCCAATGGTGCAACGCTATGCCGTCCCATGTCAGGCCTCCCTCTGCGTTGGTCAAAGTCGATGTCGAACAAAAAAGAACTGATTCAAAGTTGGTCGAGTGTTTGAACCGAAAAAAAGCGCAACGAATGACGAGAAGTAAGACGCTTTCCTATTCACAGATCAGGATTCAAGACATCGGGATTTTTAAAGATATCAAGCAACACTAAGCGGCTCTGCGAAAATAATCCAACCAGTGAGCGGCTGTTATTAGGGCTTACCACGGTGGGCGGATCTATCCACCCCCGAATGCCCAAAGCGTCGTACGTGCTTTGATTGTGAGCAATATCCGCCCTATCAGTCCATTTGCGCGAACCTGGGTCAACTGGGGTTGAATCTAGAAAAGTACTGTCGCATGTCCTCCCTGTCAATGGGATCCACCAATCTTGTCTACATTGAGCAACCACTTCCAAGTCTCCTAACCGCCCCCAAGATGTTAAACTGTAACGGTCTTTGGTTGAACCGGGTTGTATTGGCCGAGACGCATCGTCCAGCTTGGCTGACCGGGAGCGTCCTGCAATGACGGGGGTGGCACTGTAGCGTAACGCCATCAGAGCGGGAAGACTAGCATCTTCATCTGCTCAATTTTTGTACACGCAGCACCGTTATGTTGGTCTTGCCGCAGAGCCTAGCGAAAAATGTAAAAGCATGGTGTAGTGCGTCTGTTGCGTCTCGTGTAGATATAAGACTCGCCGTTCAGCTGAAAGAACCACCCGCTCCCTTCACAATCATCCACTTTTAAAGTTTTCACCTTGCATGACATTGGTGACCTTTCCAAAGAACGAATATTAACACCTCTTAAAAGCCTTTGCTCTTTTAAAAGTCCCCAGCCTCTCCCGTCCGCCGGGCCCAAACTTACCTTACCTTCCCTTCCTCAGACTTTCAAAGCATCAACTTCTCTCGCAAGATGCTTTTCCAATCAATCCTCACTACTCTGCTCATTGCAGCATCCGCCGCGGCGGCACCACTAGCCCCAGGTCAGCCCGGTGGTCAAGACCATCAACGGCAGCCTATCTCTTCTCCTAATCGTTGTGCACGAGACACAAACTCATCCTCCCCATCCCTCCCCGCTCCGACACCAAGCTCATCCAATCCCGACCCTCCGGCTCCGGTATCGAGCTCATCCAGCCCCAGCCCTCCGGCTTCGACACAAAGCTCATCCACTCCGACCCTCCCCGTTCAGACACCAAACACATTGCCACCTCTCTCACCCGACGTCACTCTCAAAGTCATCGCGATCGGTGCAGGAACACAAAACTACACCTGTTCAAGCACACCTAACTCTTCTGTCGCGGCTCCTGTCTCCCTTGGTGCGAGAGCCAACCTCTTCGATGTCACCTCGCTCTTCGTCAGCAGCCCACAAGACATTACCAACATCACCGAGCAATTGCTTCTGGCGAACAACGGCGTCGGGACCAATGGCCTGGGCAATCCACTCATCGGTGAACACTTCTTCACTTACGTCGGTAGCACATTGACGCCGACCTTTGATCTCTACGGCAATGACCCGGTGTATTTCCTCAGTGCGGTAAAGGACAACAGCGAGACGGCGCCTGTTGACGCGTACAAAGGTATCAGCAGCGAAGGCGCCGTGCCCTGGCTGTTCTTGACAAGCGATTCCAGTGGATTGAGCTCAGGTCTGAGTGAAGTCTACCGCGTCGAGACATCAGGAGGCTTAAACCCGAGTACGTGTGAGGGTATCACTGGCGAGATTGACGTGCCTTATGCTGCAGAATATTGGTTCTATGGATAGGTTTTCCTGGTGGAAGAGTGTGTTTGTGTGACGGTGAATGGATGAGATGACTGAACGATTTTTTCCTGTAAATACTTTCAAGCACTCTTGCATTGGCGTAGAAAACGTCTAGATCTCGGCGTTTTTGAAGCCCGTTAGATACCACTTTCTAATACATCAACAAAACATTGACAAAAGAAATACACTTTTCACTGAAACCTGAAATCATCAAGTACGTGCAAATCGACGAAGATGAGCTTCTTTCGCCTTACCCTTTCCGTAGCCGCCGACTCTTGCAACCTTTCGGTCTTCGACGAAATCAGCAAGGGACACTGCAGAACACTCGGGCCTGGAGAGGACCAATTGCTGTTCAATTTCGCCTTCCGAAAGCAGTGCTACATCAAGTATCGGAAGAAGTGCGTTGACATCCTGGCTACGGGTAGATTGCTGCATGAACATGTGTTGGACTGGGTGTTGCTGACGGAATGGCACTAGACCGCATTTGGCACAGCAGCACGAGATCTCCGCATCCTCCTCCAGCTTTGCTTTTCAGGTCGAAGCTCATCGAATCTTCAGCTTCATTACCTCCTCCCTTTCTCCAGCGTGGCAGACCTTAAGATTTCATGCAACTCTGTCACACTCCCTCGCAGCACACACACATACACACACTCTCTCTTTCCAATCTCCGGTTCATGAAATGACGACACGATGGTGAAATTCTACGCCGTCTCCTACACCTACGACTACTCCTTCCCCGCCGTCGCGCTCGCCTACTTCCTCCGCTACCCCAACCCCTACTCGACCCACGTCCTCTCCACCGACGTCGTCGACCGCTCCTTCGACCCAGCCACCGGCCGTCTACACACCACACGACTGCACCTCAAGCGCTCCAAGATCCCCACCGCCGTGCGCCACCTGCTCCCGCGCAGCCTCCTCGGCGGCGGCGGCGATGCCGCGACGCAGAGCTACATCCTCGAGACGAGCACGGTGGACGTGCGGGCGGGCGTCATGCACACCGAGAGCCGCAACCTCGAGTGGACGGGGGTGCTGAGCGTGATGGAGAAGCAGACGTACCGGCGCGCGCTGCCGGAGCGGACCGAGGTCGACAGCACGGTGGCGCTGAAGTCGCGGCTGGGCGAGGCGATGCGCAAGAAGAAGGTGGTGCGGCGGAAGGAGGTCGCGGAGGAGAGGGGGGAGGACGATAGCGGCGGGGGGGCGGTGGCGTCGAAGCCGGGCTTCTGGCGCGGGTGGTCGACGGGTCCCGTGCAGCGGTCGATCGAGCTGATTGCGTTTCGCCGCACCGAGGGGTCGCAGCCGAAGGCGAAGGAGGGGATGAAGGTGGTGCTGGAGCGGCTGCGGCAGGGTGGGCTTGTGGCGGTGTTGGATGGCATGCGCAAGGATCATGTGCAGGCGCGGAGGACGAGCCGTGGGCCGTGGAAAGAACAGCTTTCGCAGGGCGCGAATGCAACGGTTACGATTCAGCATGAAGGAGATGGATTTCTTGACTCGTAAGGGCTAGTGGCGTGATGGTCCAGGAGAAGACGAGATATATGAATCTCAATTCGGCGCGAGGGACTGCCGGGCTGTTCTTCCAGCGCGCATTCACAGGCTGCGTTTGGTGAAAAGGCGTGCAATTCTGATATTTGGATGATGGTTTAAAACGCGTCAGATTGTGTACGAGATGATGATTTTTTGGTGGTTTGAGAGACTATGTACACTAGCCCACCCAGCTCTAAGACCAACGTTTGATATGATCCATGTCTTGCACGAAATGATTGTCGACTAAATTGTGACAACATCCCGTTTATAGACAAATGAACCGCGAATAGATCTGACGTCTTGGCGTTTACAAACTGCTGCTGCTGCTACTACTACTGCTGCTGCTCGAATTTTCGTTGTCATCTGAGTTGGATTTTTCTTCAGAACCTTCACTTGATTCTGAATCCGAGCCTTCAGGGCCAGAATCTGCCGATTCTCCTTCTGACGCTGATTCAGAGACTGAACCAGAATCGGGATTGGAATCATAGCCAGAAGAAGAGCCAGATGTCGTTGTAGAGTGTTCCGAAGAACCAGATTCAGACTCTGAATCTGAAGATCCCGATCCTGATGAAGATGATTGCTCCTCGGAACCGGACTTTACCGAACTGGAACTGGACGATTCGGAAGTGTCATCTTCTGCGCTAGTTACGGATTGGCGCTGTTTCCGTAAGCTCTTGTCATCTTTTCGTCGTCCATCAAGCTTGATGCGCTTACTCTCGCCCTCCACTGTCCCACTGCTTGCAGAACCATTGACTGTTGCGCCCATTACGTATGCTTGAACTGGATAGAGCGGGTGATCTTCGCCCAACGCAGACAAAATCATTTGTGCCCGTTTTCGTTTGAGTTCTTGCATCCGTGTGTCGGGCACAACGCTACTTGGAGCACCCATCTCACGTCGACGGTCATAATCTTGCAAGCGCTTTTGTAAAGCATCTTCTTTTGCATTTTGATGTCTTTGACTATCATCCATGGTTGGCTCCTCAGTATCACCGTTTTCTGTAGTTTCAGAATCCTTGTCCAGAATCTTAATAGCTGTTTCCCGTACTCGCTTTCGCATAGACGATCCTTGTAGGCCCCTGATATATGCCTCAATAGCTGGATCGTAAATCTCAGGTACTCTGTAGAGATTGAACACGTGCTTGAGTAATTGGTTTTGCTGATGCTTATTGAACTTCCACTGGTCACGTTCCGTGTAAAATCGTTGCAAATAATTGACGTATGGTGAATCAAGAGTATGGGACCCGCTGGATCTTTCCTCGCGCTTTTGGCGTTTTTGAGCTTTACGCTTTGCAATCTCTGCCTGCGATTGTATGTTCTCGGTTTGAACATGTTTACCCGGAAGGCTCAAATCTGAGCTGTCTGCCGCATGGTTGCTGTCTAAAATTCCATCATCTGCCTGATTATTGACCGAGTTGGTATATAGTTTTTGGCTGCTATTGCCGTCCTCTGTCTTGGTATCCGACGTGAACGTGACCGACTTGCGTCGGACCTTGATAGACGGCGATTTCTCCTCGAAATCACTCTCTCGTGCGGACTGCTTTTGATTTGTTGATTGATCTGTACCATTCAAATTATCGGACGAATTGGAGTCGCCCTGGTGGATCACAGTATGGCGCTTCCTCTTCTGGCCCGCTTGACCGTTGAAGTGAGTAGTTGAAAACGATGTGGACGTAGTTGGCCTAGCTTGTGGTAAAGAAGACGAAGAGATGGAGGCGTGTGGAGATTCTTTGCGATGAGATTGGCTATAATTCCCATTCAATGTTGCCGGCCCATTCGTTGATATAATGACAGTAGGTGATGCGTCGTGTTTATTGTTTGCACGTGCAGAGGTCGCGGGTAATGGAGAAAATGCAATACTGCTCAAGTCGTCACCAAAACGAAACTTTTCTGTACTACCATTTTCTTGCAACGATGAAGGTGATGTGACAGCAGAATCCTGCTGTTGATCCACATCATCTTTTGCATATTTGAGTTTGAGACCGAGACGCTTCCAAGCGGGAACACGAGCAGAAGAATTCATTGCTCAAAAGGAAAAAGTTGGTGGGAGTGGATGGAGCTTCAAGGTCGGGCCGACGATGAAGCTCATCCGCCGCTCATCCCTGCACCTGAGCTCCCCAGGCAGCCTGGACGCGTTCACCTACAAATCTCATAACCACCAATCCATCTTGCCATTTCTCTCGAGTCCCCCATTCATTCTTCTCCTTGTCGCCTTTCAGCACGTCGCCAGCATTACCACGCACCTCATAAACTCGCCCTAGACACACCTAGCGCCATGTCGAGTAAGCAATTCCTTGGCATCTAGACCGCTGCAAAGGGTATATGATTGATATTTTATTAACACAAGCAATCTTGTACAGGTAGCGCCAGCGCATATGATCGACACATTACCATCTTCTCCGACCAAGGCCGCCTCTACCAAGTTGGTGCGTCATTCGCCTTAATATTCGTTGTGGAATTTTCCGTCCTAAAGTTACTTTTTTGGGCCGAAGGTCTTTGTTGCCGCTGACAACTAGGAAATCAGAATATGCATTCAAGGCGATAACTGCAGCCAACATTACATCAGTTGGCGTGCGTGGCAAAAGCTGTTCAGTCGTTATCTCCCAAAAAAAAGTGCCGGTGAGATGAGATGCTGGTCAGATGAGGCTGCTTTACAGCTGACAAGGACGGGTACATCTAGGATAAACTTATCGATCCATCGTCTGTATCTTACGTCTTCAAGCTGTCACCATCCGTCGGTTGTGTCATGACAGGGTCGATAGCAGATGCCCGAGCGTCCGTGGCCAGGGCAAGAGGAGAAGCAGCGGAATTTCGATACAAATACGGATACGAAATGCCTTGTGATGTTTTGGCAAAGAGATTGGCCAATATCAGCCAGGTGTATACCCAACGCGTAAGCTCAACCCATGTCCTTGACCGATTAGGTTGATATTGCCAGCCCTATACATTCCTTCCCGATTTGACTATTTTTCCGCTCCCCTAACATAACATCATTTTTCCAGGCTTACATGAGACCGCTGGGTGTTGCGATCACTCTGGCATCTGTCGATTCAGAGTACGGCCCGCAGCTTTACAAGTGTGATCCTGCTGGGTATTATGTGGGATACAAGGCCACCGCATCCGGGCCCAAAGCGCAAGAGGCGCTCAACTTTTTCGAGAAAAAGCTGAAGAATCGGGAGGCAGCTGATGGTAATTGGCAGGAGGTTGTGGAGCTTGGGATCACGGCATTGAGTACGGTACTGAGTGTGGACTTCAAAAAGGGCGAATTAGAAATTGGTATTGCTGGTGGACCGAGGGCCGACGGCACGGAAGCATCAGAGCCGGAGTTTAGGTCTTTGACAGAGGATGAGATTGATGAGAGGTTACAGGCCATTGCAGAGAAGGATTAATAACCAGGGGGAATGGGAGTAGTTCCTGTAAGATACCACATGCATAATTCCTTCCGAACCTTGATCTGCTGCTAGAGCCTCACAGAGTGCTCATAGACCCACGGGAGCTCGATCCGCAGAGCCGTGGATCCGCAAGCGTGAGATCCCTGCACAGCTGCAAAGTCCATTTTTGTTTGTGTCGCGATGCACGTTTTCCGTGGGTACCTGGCCCGTTTGATGCTACATGGGCCACTTGTTTCAAGGCGTTGGAAACATTGTGGCTTTGCTGTGGATGGTGCATAGACTCGAGCCTTCTCATTGGCCCGTTTTACGGAGAGCCTCCTTCGCCACACTGCTATAAGCGCAACCGCCAACGACCGACTCAAACTAACATGAATCCCGCTCTCCAGCCTCCTTGACGAGTGGCGCACTTACGGAATGCTGGGTTGCCGGCCAGGATTGGATGATCTACCGGATGGCTCCACGGTGTTGGGGCCTTCTCAGCACGCGACTACCCGCAAGACCGCGCTGTCCGTCACCTCGCTTGAGGTCATTGCGATGACGGCTAAGTTGAGCTGAAGCGTAGGGAGATGGGCAGTGCTCTGCGACTTCACAATGCGGGAGGCCGACTGGAACGCTCCTTCCAATGCGCCAGCCTGTGGCTGACTGAGGCGCTCCACAGTAGCAGTCTGACTCTCCAACGTACTGTCAGACCGTAACCTTTTTGGTGGCTTGAAGTGTCTAGGAGCATCTAATTGTTTGGAGTCCGATTCAGGCTCACCGCATTCATGAATCAAGCTTGTCGAGATAGGCCCGCTATTCTCAGACCACCCTTCTCGGAACTCAATTTGCCTTTTGGGCGATTTTGCTAACGCTGAAAACTGCTACAGCCAGCCATAGAAAGTCCACGCCCGAGAATTTCATTCCTTTGGGATAGTCTAATTTTTCAAACACTGTGTCTATAGGCGCATAGATCATATCACCATGTCGTCCAAAACGGGCTTTAAAGAGCTGTACGTTCCCCAGTTTGATTCATTGGACGACCATTTCAAGCCTCGCGCGTCAATCAATTGTTTCACACGCTCTTTTGGCTTTCTTTCAGTTCAATTCTTCCTGGTATCCACTGTAATTGGTAATTCCCAATGGCAGACGGTCGTATGTTTGTCCTCCACTCCGTATTCTACTCGTTTTGTAGCAAACCCCCGCTGGGCTCTCCTGAGATTTAAGGCATCATATTTCCTGATATTTTGTTCTCCAGCACTCAAATCCTTCAAGATGAGTTACCGTACTGAGGACGTTTCTGCAGTCAACCATGCGCGGGCCATGCGGGTGACCGAGATCATGAATGACTTCCGCATCCTCCAACATCACATCGCTCAAATCCGAGTCGAACCTACCCGCGAAGAATCGGAGCTCTGTGGATACAAAATCCTACATCGAGCAATTTCTCAGGCTCAAGCGGTTTTAAATCAGCCTTTTATTGCAAACTTGCCAGCGCCTGGAGGTGATCCTGAACAAGAAAAAGAGCAATTGAGACAGTACGTTATGACTACGACTGATACTGACCTCTTCTCCAAAATGAAAGACTAAAGCATAGATACAGGATCATTATCGATGCTGCCGTTCGCCGCTTTCGCGTTCAAAAAAGCTACCTTCAGGCTACGGCTGCTCTCAGATGGATCAATTCCCGAAACGCTATACTTGGCGGGAGAAGTCCGCGCGCTAGTCATGCGCCTGCCCTTCAGACCATTGACAACACTTTGCGAACGGTAAGTTGTTGCTTTGTCATTGAAGTGGGGGGGTTTTTTTGACATTTTCATCAGGAGCTTGTATCCATTACCGATCAACGAGTAGAGCTGGCTCTCCGCTCACAAGATGCCTCTCAAGGGAAATGGCTCGTGGAAGACCCACCGCTGTCGCTCATTCTTCAACGCATTCAATAGAGTCAGTTGGGCGAGATCTGCTGGATCAGATTGCATTGAGTCGACGATTCGTTATTTATAGATTTCGCTCTCTTTTGAAAAATAAGTTGTTGCTCGTTTTGCCGTTTCGTCAAGATACCCATCACACTTAAATCTCCCAAAATATTAATCGAGCCAAGGGCTTGAAAGAGGTTGCGATGTTTTAAGAGCGTGCATGCATCACAGTGGCGTTTCCTTTCTAAGTTTTGCTGTCTTTGTTGGTTCTGCATGACCTTTTTAGGTCTTCTATTTCTTGATGTATTTTCCAATTAATTTACATTAGTGAGACGTATTTAGTTGTAAGCTATACTGTTCGTACATTAGCCCTGTAGGCAGCTGCAATGTGTACCTCGTAGCATACACAAGCTGTTTCGACGGACGGAATAATCACCTCTTTCACCTCGGTAGCTTTCCGAGTGTATGAAAATGAGTGAAAAGGTTCGGATGGCTGGAAGATTTTCCATAGAATACCTAATGCATGGTAGTAAGGTAGTGCCAGTGTAAGGGGCTCTGCGCACGGACCCGATAGCTCCGGGTTTCTTCTGTCTTATAATTTTTGACAATAGAACTATCATCTTGCACATAGCCAGACAATGAATTGCTCGGTCGCTTCTCCAAGCTCGACGCGTCAAATTTTCTCTCACATATCGAGCTATCCAGTTCGAATAAGTCGCCGTCACGAATCCACAGCCCGACGACTTCGTCATAGGCTACGCATAAAGCCTGACCCATCATTCGCAAAAACCTTACCTACGCAAGATCATATCATATACAACCCTCCATCCTCCGCTCCTTCAGTCTACCACACTCCGTTCAAGTTTCTACCAAAAAATGATATAAGACGCCAATTCCTGACCTCCGCCGCCTCCTCATCTTCCCTTAGCTCTGCTCTTCCAGCTCTGGATGATGCTACCGCGTCTGCTCTCCCGCCTCCCGTTCGCCCACCAGACCAAAAGAAATATCATCTCACTTCTGCAGAATTCGCCGAAATCAGACGATTGCGCACCGAGGATCCTCTAAAATGGACGAACAATGCATTGGCGAGGAAATTTCAATGCAGTACAGTCCTTATACCAATGATCTGCTCGGCGTCGAAAGAAGTCAAGAATAGAAGAGAGAAGGAATTGGAGGAGATTAAACGGAAATGGGGACCCAGGAGACGAGCTGCAAGAGAAGATCGGGCAAGACGGAGAGAGAGATGGGGTAGGGACGAATGAACATGGTTTTGTAAGGTTTGGTAACGATTGAGTGAATAAAGAAGCAGTCAACGAAGCTTAGCAGGCCACACTTGTGAGATTTGAAAAGAAGAGGCTACACTTCGTCCTGCAAATGCTTGACAGAAGTATTCGCCGGTGAATGCTCACACGAAAGGCACCAAGCACTGCTTCAAAGCGGCAAGTCTCCAGCTACCATACATATGTACTACTATTCAAAAGCGGGGATGCAGTTCACCTGGAACTTGAGACAGGATCATCGAGAAATATGACGGCCAAGCCTGACTATTGTAATACTGCATGTGTGTACAAGTCTTTAAAAATCTAGAAGATTCATAGTTGCATACAACCCACATTTGTCTCATGTCCAGCCACATTGACGATTATCCATTGCTATCTAGCGCGATATTCTTTCACTCCAAAGAGGATCAAACATCATATTAACTTGTTGCAAAAATTTTTCTCATGCTTATCTGCTTCAGACAAATCAAACGCCGCTGCCTTACCTTGCCTTACTCGATGTGAAATCATCTTTTTCGGCGAGCAGGATTTTGGTAGAAAGTGCTCAAGCGATAGTTTGTCTCCCCTTGATACACAGCCAGCTCTTGCAGCGCCTCCTTGCCTTCCCTTTCGATCGTTGCCTTGATCATATCACTCCTTGGGGTGAATCGAGCCTTGAAAGGTTGAGGTCGCATGTTGAGCCC
This sequence comes from Astrothelium macrocarpum, assembly GCA_021030915.1. NCBI lineage: Eukaryota > Fungi > Ascomycota > Dothideomycetes > Trypetheliales > Trypetheliaceae > Astrothelium > Astrothelium macrocarpum. The sequence goes on from JAGEMR010000033.1 coordinate 213,527, forward strand.
ATCTCTGCCAAACTATTAGCTCTCAACGATGACTAACCAAAACCAACATACGTGTACGCGAAAATATCAACTGGAATCTCGACGCCTGCATCATCGACCGCCTTTTCAATATAGAAAGCCCAGAGCAATCTGGCGACTGTGATGAGAGTCCCTTGCTCAGCCAAGCCTTGCCCGGCACACACACGACGTCCCCATCCAAACGTCATGTAACCTTTTTCATTTGGGAAAGGTCTAGTCCAATCATCATTCTGCAAGTATCTTTCGGGCTTGAACTGATCCGGATTCGGGAATTCCCGCTCATTGTGGTGGATGGCCCATACATTTCCTTGGACCCAAGTACCTTTCGTGCATTCAGTCAATGTCTCCTGATCGCTGGCTATATTCGATTAAGCACATACCTTCAGGGATATGGTACCCTCTGAAACTATCATCTTTGATTGGCGCGTGCGGTTGTCCACCAATAATTGCCACGCTTCTCCATCGAAAGACTTCCTTCACAAATGCCCTTACGTACGGCAGCTTATCAATGTCATCCCATGTCGGGCTATGCGACGAGCCGACAACACGGTCAATCTCTTCCCATGCTTTGGGTAGTGTTTCAGGGAAGGCGCAGCACGCAAGCACAAATGTAATCAACGTAGAACTAGAGGTATCTGCCCCGGCCCCAAAAAGATTGCCGCAAAGTGATGCAATCTCATCAATAGATAGATTGTAAGCTGGAGCCTCTCGAAAGATTGTTTTAATGTAACAGTCATCATGCCCTTCTGTCTCATTTGCTTCCTCAGCTAGAGCATAAAAGAAGTTAATCCCACGTTTGCGACCCAGTCCATGTTTCCAGGGAGCAATCGCAGTGGGAAAACGAGCAAGAAATGGAAACGTTTCCATCAACATGGGGAAACTCTTGCCTGGAACATTCAACTCGGCTGCCCTTTGCATGACTTTGATCACCTCTGTGACGATTGGATCATCCTCAGATGCTACGCGTCTTCCGAAACCGATGATGCTGACAACAGATGTTGCATACCTCTCAAAGTGCTCCGCATATTTTTCTGGTCGTGAAAGCAGATAGTAAGCAATCAACTTGGACTCATCGTTCTGGAAACTTCGGTACTTTCGGATTTGCTGCAATCCAACACCAAGATGAGTAAGTTTACGGTGTAGTCTCCATCTACTTCCATAAAACATGTTGACTAGGTTAGATTGACCAGCACCAAGCTCTGCAAAGACAACCATCCTTGGGCGAGAGGAGTAAATGGCGGCTCGCTTATCGAACAGTTCCGAGGCAGTCCAGGCATCATTGAGCCAAACTGTTGGTCTACGACCGGTCCAGAAAGTAATCAATGGAGAATTGTATTTCTTTGCTAGAGTCTCGAAATATACCCATCTATCCGTTGACTGAGCAGGGCGAAGTAGGAAAGAAGAGTCATTATCTTGTGGTGGCGAACTTACGGCTTGCTGTCAGGCAGTAGATAAGTGTTGCCAATAACAGGCAAGGGTATCGGACCTGGTGGCTTAACCTGGGTTCAGTGTCGTTACTGATGCATTGATATGGAGACATGTTGTGATACCATTTTCGCCCGAAGAAGCAGCATGCGTGCATAATCCGTTACCAGCCGTGCAAAAGCAACAAGCAAAGTACATCGGACGATGACAGAGACCTCTACATAACCGGCAAGCTGTTGCAGTCTATGAGAAACCGTGATGTGCCCAATACTGTAAGCAGACATCTCTTTGACAGGCAATTGAGTGAACAATGAAAAGACAATATCTATTCAAACGGTCTTGCTTAGGCGCCAAATCTCAATGCTGCCAAAAATTCATACTCAAGTTTCGGCAATGCTAGAAATGACATTTGCCGCGACGCAATAGCTTGCCAGGATATCTTTCCATGGCCTCCTGCACGTAGAGGCAAGAACTATTGGGTACTTCGTGGAGCATAGTCGTTGTACTTATTATCGCGTACCTAGAGTAGCCACGAACTTGGCCGTGTTAGCGTCTCACTCGTCTCATCTCCCGCCCCATAGCGTACCCTGAACGCGGGGTAAAGCGTGTTTTAGGGGTCAAGGATTAGACGATACTGCCCTGAACGGTTAAATACAAAAGACCAAATGAGGACCTCCCCATACCTAGATGGATTGCATGACTGCCGCCTTCACATTCGTCAAAAAATAGTCTAGTACAGAGCTACTATACGTTCGGCAGATTTTCAAAGTCTATCCGGGACGTTCCAGAGCGTGCAGGATCACCGGGGACATTCAGTCCCACGAGGATAGGATGTTGATCAAGTGTGGAGGCAATCCATCTATAATAGCTTCTCTTAGTTGATATGATTATGGACAAACCGGAAACCTTCTTTCAGCACCTTGGTGGTTCTCTTGTATACGGACAGCCATCTAAATGGTCTTCAGCTGAGAATTTTGTCGAAATCTTTTGGTAATCATGGCGGACATTCGATCGAATGGCTTACGAGCTAATTGGAAGTGCCTTTTGGCATGCACACTGGTTTCGATGTGTCCATTCCAGTATGGGATCGATTTTGGTCTTATTGGTGGTCTGCAAGCCATGATTGGTTTTTTGAAAGTATGGACAATTGCGTCCAGTCTCTGGAGAATGTCAACTCGTCGCTGATTTTAACAAGGTCTTTGGCAGCCCGGATCCAGCAAGTCCCATTGTATGACCTTCCCGACGTCAATTATCGATCACATAGCGGCATCTTACAAGCTTGTCCATGTAGGGATACAATATCTCTCCCGGTCGTCAACAGCTTATCAGTAGTCTCATGACACTTGGAGCATTCCTTGGATCTTGCGCCGTTGGTATGTTTGAGATTGCTGAGGCAAAGAACAACGCTAAGATATCCAGGCCCAATTGCCACTGTTTTGGGTCGAAAGACAAGCATTTGGATTGGAGGTCTCTTAATCACTTTAGGGACCGTTCTCATGATGGCCACGTCCAACATCGGTGGTCTCTATGCAGGTCGACTGATCCTTGGTCTTGGTAATGGCTGTTTGTAAGGCCACGCTTAGACTTTGCCGGTTCATACACACTGATTCTTAATTAGCATGACATTTAGTCAGTTGTATCTCCAAGAATGTTCGCCCGCCAAGTATCGAGGTCTGGTGCTTGCCTGCTTCATGTTCTGGACATCCATAGGTACTTTAATAGGCACCATCGTTGACAATTTTACTGCACCGATTTTGGGCAAGAACTCTTATCTCATTCCTCTTGGTCTCATTTACATTGTACCGGCATTTATTTGCTTCGGGTTGCTCTTTGTAAGTCTTGGATGCCTTTATGACCTGTGTCATTTCTCACATCCTCCTCAGATACCCGAAAGCCCGAGGTGGTTGCTCTCTCACGGTCATTTAGAGCAAGCACGATCGGCCCTGCTATGGCTGAGGCCCTATCCAGACAAGGTCGAGTCCGAGCTCAACGATATACAAGTGTCACTTGATGCAGAGCAGAAGCTCACGAAAGGCGTGACATGGCTAGATCTCTTTCGTGATCCCGTTGATCGTAGGCGAACGTTATTAGCAGTTGCTGCCATCAGCTTACAAGCAGCGTCTGGTGCCATGTTCATGATTGCATATGGAACATACTTCTTTGAGATGGTCGGTACAATGCCCAATGATGCATGCTTTTGCTAAAATCCTGCAGGCTCGTGTCGGTTCTCCATTTGCAAATGCATGCATTCTCGTTGCTGTAGGCGTAATCGCAATTGTTATCAATAGCTTTTGCGTCACTCGTATTGGATTCCGCCGTCCCATGCTTATCACTGGCCTAGCGTTGTGCGGAGTAACTCAGCTTATCGTTGCACTTTTGTACCAGGCGAAACCCGGTGCTCAGTCCACTTCAAAGGCTATCGTAGGCATATCAGTGATCTACATATGCTCATACAATGGTATGATCTCGACCTATTCGTGGGTACTTGGAGGCGAGCTTCCCTCGCAGCGGCTTCGATCCTATACTTTTGGTCTTGCCGCGGCAGTTGGTTTTCTTGGTGCCTGGTTAGCAACTTTTACAGCTCCCTATTTCATCAATCCGGACGCACTAAACTGGGGTATGCTTCTAACCAGATCGCAAGTTGCCTCTACTAACAACTGTAGGACCGAGATACGGGTTCATTTGGTTTCCTTCATGTATAATCGCAATGGTGAGTAGCTTGCACGGGTTGGGGTGGCTAGAATGCTAATTGAGAGCAAGATTTTTGTATTCTTCTTCGTGCCCGAAGTCAAGGATAGAACGCTTGAAGAGATTGATGAAATGGTGAGATCAGTTTGTAAAGTGTGGTCTGCCTATGCTCATTCGTATTACTAGTTCGAGAAACGTTTACCGGCGAGAAAATTCCGCTCGTACAAATGCGTTGGGAGGAATACCGTGCATACTGTCGATACAGAAGACACTGTCGAAATTATCTTCTCGGACCCAAAAATTGTGGCTGAAACGACCGTTTCTATTGCTTAAGTCAGCTGTGTTGGATGGCATTACCATAATTTTCGGTAGTGCGTCTGATTGCCTGAGCCTTCACATTGTTCAATTTGTGTTACTTTTGTTCGGCCTTTCGACGAGCGGTTCCCGTGAGCTTCAACAGATTGTCAGCAATCATAGGATAGTGTCGATTATGGCTGCCTCAGTGAGCATTTTCCTCTTGTTCCTGAGTTATCTGCGCTTCCAAGCAGCCAATGGGCAGATGGCACATGAAGTTTTTAGAACGTGCCACTGGGAGGTACATTCGTTGTGAAAATTGGTCAAAAAATAGGATGTATTCTCAATGACTCGAATGGTGTTGTGGACCTCTCTGATAAATTTCTGGCGAATTAATACTCTTGCGACTTATGAAATTTCTTGTCGCCACTCTTGGTAGTGCCAAACACCAGTGGTATAAGGTGCCTAAACAGTATAGAATGCCAACAGCAAATGAGGTACTTCAATCTGGCTACTTGTTGGAGCGCTCACTGCTTCGACTGACGCAAATCCAGGTGCAGCAAAAGCCCAATCTGCCCAAAGAGAATTTCTCCCCGATGACTGTCTGATTAGCGGGGATTCTTGTTTGGGTACACCCTTACCATAGCAATAACGGTTGGTCCTGGCATTCGAGAACGCATTACAATAAAGCTTGATTTACGGCTAAAGTCATGCGTGATTTGGTTGACCGTGTCGGCCCACTTTGAGACAATGTTCTCTGTCTCTGCGGCTAACGTGAATCAATACGTATAGCCACTAATGGTGGGGGGGTTCTTTGGGGTAAAGCGTACTCGATATAGATTAGCAACTTTGTATAGAGGCCATCTCCTTGTAAACTTGAAGCAAGCCTTGAAAGAAGCATGTCTGATAAAGTCCATCGACTATTGGAAGAGATGATCCGCAACAAAACAGAGAAGCACAAAGTCCGACGCCGAGCACCGAACTGTCTACAACGACAAAAGTCTATCTCATTACTGAAATACTTGGCAGGACAAGCCTTCTCGGCTTCAACATTTGTCACTAATGAGTCACTTTCTCGAATGTAGATGAGATTTGACTTTGTCGTCAAACATTTCCTCGGCGTTCTGTTCCGCATCGAAGTTGAAGATCCAATCTACAGAAACTTAGTGACAAATCCTCTGCTCTAGAAATTTCCGTACCTTCTCGAGGCATGTGTATGCTCTTTGGATCGTCCTTGACTTTGTCCCAATCTGCTTTGTGCCACATGTCCCTGCGAATTGTTAATTTGCGTTTAGACCATGATTCAAGCAGTGGGACAAGACCTTGTCGTTTCTCCAGTCTTTTGGACGGCCTTTACCCGCTCGTATCTGTAAGAGAGTGAATGCTAGTTCTTAGTGATCTTAAAATGTAGACGCACCGTAAATCTTGGTATGTCCACGTTGCAGCCGGAACATTCTTCTTTCCTGCTCTTTTTAGGCATACTGCTAATACAACACCATCTTCTACAGATTGAGCAGCACCTTGAGCACTAGTGGGCAAAAATGGATGTGCACTATCCCCCAACAGTGCAATTCGACCGCCATCACTTATCCATCGAGGCAGGGGATCTCGGTAAACAAGCTTCCAGTCAACCAAAGATGATGCTGGCGTTTTTTTCACGATTGCTCTGCACATTGGATCGTATCCGTCAATGACTTTGAAGACGTCTTCCAACTTGCCTGGGAATGACCAAGATTCTTCAATATCTGCCTCGTCTTTATGCGTCAAAACCCAACAACAATCTGATCCGTTCTTTATCGTACTGAAAAGAAAATGAACATCAGGGCCAATCCAGCCTTGGAAAGTATCCCCATGATCACAAAAATGTCGAGTCCGGGGGTCTTTGATCATATCTGTATTCGGAACTTTACAAGATTAGCAAGCTGTCGTGCTCGAAGTTATTATTGACATACACCAAGCACGGAAGATGGCATAGCCGGAGCTTTTTGGTTTATCAAAGTAGCCTGTGCAGCATCAGTCACATCCAGATCGAGAATGTAGGTCGTCAAGCTACCCAATACTAGTTCCCTCGCCTTTGAGCGCACGCCGTCAGCACCAATCACTACGTCTGCTGTTGCCTTTTCTCCGTTCTCGAATACAACGCCGGCTTCGTCATCATTTTCAAAGTATTGCTTGACTCGATATCCTAAGTGGATGGAAATTCCGAGTTCGGCTCTGGCGTAATTGAATATGACCTCATGGAGTTCACCTCGGTGTCCATTGAATATCGGGGCCTCGGGATTTTGAGTGGGCGTCTTTTGAATGGTTACCAGCTCCCCTGTCCACTTGTGAATATGGAAGCCATGATTAGTTAGATCGATGCTGAGAGGTCGAAGTTGATCCGTGACTTTCCCATCTGACCATCTCCGGAAAATCCTACCAGCCTGAAGAAGAGTAAATCTATGCTTTTCGGTGTTGTCCAAAACAGGAGGCGTACATTTGGACCGAAAGAAATGATGTCCCCAAGTGCTTTAAGCTCGGGGAATGCATCGTAAATTTCTACGTCGTGCCCTTGTCGATGACACTCAATTGCCGCCGCAAGACCACCGAAGCCTATCACGAGCATCAATTCAACTAGCCCTCGCTATAAGTTGTAAAAATCGGATGAAGCTTATACTTGCCGGCGCCTACAACGATCACCCTTATCCCAGTGCTATTGGCAGAAGCGTCTGAAGGCAAACCATTTGTAGACATCTCCAAGTCTCTACTTGAGAAGAATTTCTCAAATTAGAAAAGGTGCAAAGCACTATTTACAATTTACCATAACCTCTCAGGATAGCTTTACCCGAAGATGCTTCGTCCTATTTAGCGAGTCTTCCCACGACTTTCTTTTGCCGTTAGAAATGACTTGCATTGCAAAACATGCGCTCATGCGGGGTACAGCATTGCAATGAGGGAGTCGCCAACTGCCGAAATGTTTCAACATTTGCTATTTCAAGAATGGTCTAGCTATTGGTTCGGTCGGTAATTAGTTGAACGGATGATGGTCAATGCTTCCCAAGTTTAAACAAGCCGTTAAGGCAGAGAGCAGCTGGGAGAAACCACAAAGCTTTTAGGAGATTTACCCACTTACTCTGCCTTGCTTTTCTGAGACAATATAAACAGTAATTAGTACTACTCTTACGCGAGTGACTTATTAGGCGCCCTGTTAACATGTTGACGCATCCTGAGTTCAACCAAGAAACCACAGCCATGGAGGCGGCCAGGGTGTTTGCGACACAAATACATGGGAAAGCTGTCCTCATTGTTGGAGTTGGGCCCGATAGTCTCGGCGAGGCACTCGCGGTTGCTGTTGCCTCTCAGAACCCGGCGTTGTTGATATTGGCTTCACGCACGCAATATAAACTTGAACAAGTCGCAAGGCAGATTAAGGAGAAAGGTTCCGAGGTGGAGGTGCAACTGGTTGTCGTGGACCTCTCATCACAGGCTTCGGTCCGGCGATCCGCAAGTCAGATAGATCAATTGACCGAGAAGATTGATATAATTGTCAATAATGCTGCTGTCAATCCGAGTACCCATGAGTTTACCAGAGACGGCATCGAAATGCAGTTTGGGACCAACCATGTGGGCCCTTTTCTCTTGACCAACTTGCTAATGCCAAAGCTATGCAACGCTGCCAATGTATCACAACGAGGGAGTACGCGTATCGTCAACGTGACCTCTGCTGGACATCGGCTCTCTCCAATCAGGTTCCACGATTACAATTTTGAAGGAAAGGAGATCCCCGTGGACGAGCAGCCTCTCGCAAGCTTCTCAGATCCAACCGGACAGCCAAACGTGGCTTACCATCCTTTCATCAGCTATGGACAGTCGAAAACAGCGAATATCCTATTTTCTCTGTATTTGTCCAAGTCTCTCCGGGACGTCGGCATCATATCCAACGCTGTACACCCAGGGTGTATGCCAATTGTTCTTCATGTCTTTCGTGGTATGCTAATTCGATGAAAGCTATTTGGACGAATCTTTCACGGTCTTTGAACGCAAAGCAAGTCGAGATGATTTCGCGAACTGGCAAATTTTGGAAGACGCAAGATCAAGGTGCAGCACCGTTGATAATCGCAGCATTCGATCCTGGATTAAATAGTGAGTGTCTCGACGCCGTTTTCACTGTGGGACACATAGCGTTGGTTCCATATTGATCTCAGTACAGATACTTCAGGTGAATATCTTCATGAATGTGAAATTGCCGAGCCCGCCATTCATGCGCAAAGCTTCGAGACTGCAAGCAAGCTCTGGCGTCTAAGCGAACAATTGGTTCACCAACGATTCGATCTCGTTTCATCGCCAAATTTGTGAGTTGTGTGGTAGCCACGCCATTCTGCTCGACTCGGAGGAACAACAGCTTGGCCCAAGATTCAGAGCGGAAACGCTGGCTGTGATCTGTGTGTAAGCCGTTTCTGGTTGGCTTAGAACGCATTGATCAATTCCGCCAAGCCACATTAATAAGCATTGAAGATGCACCTTCAGAGCTCACTTCCATCCCAAGGAGACCCTCAACCATTACAGGTATCACAATCCTTCCTAGCATCTTTAAGAAGAGGAGGCCTCGCAATTTTAATGGCTTGAAATTGAATTGAGGGCGTCCGGATATGCGAGGCGCTAATTTTAAATTTTTGCGGTCAATGACATTTCTTTGAGGTGCCTACCTGGTCACACTTCAACCTGCAGCCTCAAATCTGGCTCGAGTGTTCACGGTTCATGCTGAATGTCGCGTAGTCGTACTCATGAGAACTAGATGTCCCATACGCTCGTAAATCTGGTGAATTTCGCAATGCTCACAACGGAAACGTATGGCTGACGCTTACGACAGGACAATTTTTAGCATTCATCACTCACTTTACGCCTCCCACAAAGCTTTAAAAGGTTGGGCTCTTAGACTAAAAAGTCGCTTCTAAGATAGATCTATCAAACAATGGCGAGATACGTAAAATTGTCGAGAGTGCCAAGTCGGGGTTGGTATAAGCATTGCTGTTGGTCACACACTTCGTCAAGTCCCGATAAAACTCAGCAATAAATTAGAATAAGCCGCAATGGAAAAAAGACACAGGGGAGGGGAACACATATTACGTGTCGTAATCGTAAGCTCCAGTCAGTGAATGAATGTGACGCATTTCGTACAACCAGATCCGTCCATAGACGAACAAAGCCACGATTGCTTTCAGACAGTGAACGAGGGAATATCAGCACACACTCACGCTTGTGATAGCGAGCTTTGATTTCTAGCGGCCAACTTTAAATTCCTCCGTTATTCTAGCTTCCACGATTTCCTCTTCAACATTGTCACGCTCCTCGACCTCTTACACATCTTAAGCCATCTTCACATACATTGAGCTAATTCTGCTCGTCAACATGAAGTTCTTTGTTCTCGTAGCGACTCTTACGCTTGCTATGCAAGGCATCGCGCAAGAGACAACTCCAACTCCGGAGCAGGTAGACATTACCGATGGATACCTATTATTCATTATGCTAACCCTGTGACTAGCTATCATCGTTCGTGGTCGATATCGAGTCTTGGGCCACGGAGCTCGTTGGAAACCCAACTGCCAATTCTCTTATTTCAATCATTGAATCCTACGTCCCTGGCTCCGTATACAGTGATTTAGAAAATGTAAGATTACCCAGGCGCAAATCATCACCAGCCTTAAACAGGAAAACACCAAACGGCACCCTAGCCAGCTCGCGTTCCAATGTTATTTCTTTCTATTCTGTCGCTTTTACTCACCACTACTTAGTTTGGCTCCTCGCAAACTGATTCCGGCATCCCCTATTCTCTTCTCACTGCAAAACCCACTTTTCTTGAATACTCCTGGTCGACGTATCTACCAACAAGCGTGCGATCTGAAGTCGGTTCTTTCATCACCAGCATTGCCGCTGCTGAACAGTCGATCCTGACTGCCGCCCTCTCTTACACAGCACCAAAGGCGACTACGAGTAGCACATCGTCGAGCCCTGGAGCAAAAAGTTCGAGTGCAGGTACAACAAGTACATCATCTTCTACGAGTACTGAAACCAAAGGGGCGAGCGCAGGTGCAACGAGTGCATCGTCATCTGCGAGTGATGCGGTCGACTTGGCGCTCGGATGGGGACTTGGGCTTGGTGCAGTAACAATTGCATTGTTTGCTACAATGCTTTGAAGTGGGTGATTGATCGCTATGATAGCTATGATAGTCTGAGACGGATGATTCAAACATACACTAGCAAGGTCAGCTTTGATAGGGCTTCTCGTGGTTACGAAATACTGGTATCCCTAGCCTAATGGTATCCTAATTAGTATCACTCATGCATGTTGCTGCTACTATTCAGTCTTGAAGTCCTTGCGCAATCAGTAACAAGATATGCATACAGTTGTTCTCAGTGACTTCTCAAAGTGATTGCCATGAAGATTATGACAACGGCTTCAATCAGTACAAGGGTTCGTTGAAAACAACATGGACGGGAATGCGGATATTCGGTATGTATTAGACAGGGATGGAATAGGATAATTAAATTACATTGATGTTGCTAGACCTTTGCTCTATCCACAAAACTTGGTTTCCAACCTGATCCCAGATGCCTCAAAAACCAAAGATCCGATTTAAAATTTTTGGGTGTAACAATCCAACAAGATATGTCTTTGGGAATAGACTCCAGCGGTAGGATTTTCTGACGTATCATCGCCGCATCGGCGAGCCCTCGATCATCTCAATTGCGTGCTTACAACAGCATCCCAACGCCTGCAACGATGGCGCCGGCAGCGCCCATCACACCAGCAACGGGCATTTGAGTCTTGGCTGCTCCGGCAGTGCTGCTCGTGCTTGTACTTGTGGTGCTGGGTCCGACGAAAATGGGTCCAATGGTCGATCCGTGGCTGATCACAAGCGTCGTTGGGTCGGGCGTCTCGCCGGGATACTTGGACGAAGTGATAGGAGGAGTAACGGTGGTAGTCACGAGGTCAGACTGTGAAGCCGGGACAACCGCTGTCACGACGGTGGTTTGGCTTGCGCCGCCGCCATTGCCGCCACTACCGCCACTGGAAGAGGAGTCAGACGACGAAGAGGCGGATGAAGACGCAGATGACGAAGACGAAGACGAAGAGGCGGAGGTAGAGGAGGAGTGGGAAGAGCTGATACTGCTGCTAATGCTGCTGAGTGCTGGAGTGCCTGACGTTGATGAAGATTGAGCAGACGCAAAGGCCGCAAGGAGGGCAGCAGCGATGAGAGCGGAGAATTGCATTATGGAAGGATTGACTAGCTTAATTCAATTCAAACACAGTCACTCGATGGAATTGAGAAAAAGGGAGATGACGGGAGGCTCCTTTTGTTGACAATGGGAGCTTGGCGTGCGGCGTGTTGTGATGTGAGGTTGGAGCTGTGAGGGCCCTAGGGAGAGCTTTATATGAGGAGAGCCACCTACGGCATATCAAGCCGAAGGCTAGGCTGTCTACGGTTTAGAAGGCAAGAAAATCGCGCACTGTGAATGGGTGATCAAGGATGTCCTGGCGTTAGAGTTTGATCCATGACCCAGTCGGGTAGGAGAGCAACGGGACTGCGCGGAAAACGGAACGTCATCTCACCAGCAAAAGCCTTATGAAACGGTTATCTTTGCTGATGAAGCATTGGGAGACCCGCTTCAATTGACTTTTCACAGGTCACTTTCCCCCTTCCCCGATTGGCCCAATTATCGCTCATCCGAAGGTTTTCAGTGAGCTCATCAAGGTGGACTTGCTGATGACATGCGAATGGACGCCATAAGCTTGGGCCATGAACATCCTTGCTTTGTTTTGATGTTTCAGTCGGGAAATTTTCAATGCTAGCAGGGGCTCTGAATACAACTCAAAATTTTAATTGAAAACGCGTACGGAATGTAATTGATTCTTCTTATCATCAAGAAATAGAGAATCAAGAGTCAACATACCTTAATACACGTAGCCGAATTATATGTAGAGTTGAAAATCCGAGAAAGAAAAAAAAAACATACGATACCTCGTATTCGCTGCTGGTCACCCACGCAACTACTGACGAGGCGGCAACGTGCTTAACGTATCGAGAGCGGACGGGATCGAGTGCTTTCACGTTCCTATGATCGTATGTGTTTGGACAAAAATCTTGAATAGAATATATAGCCTCATTTGCGCAAGTCACGTTTTAGCACTAAACCCTAACACTCGCATTGAAGGCGAGTCGCTCTTCTCAACTACCGTCCCGGAGAGCAACATCGGAAATGAAATTGATCAATAGCAAACGTCCCTGCACATAAAACACAAGTTCTCCATACCGACAGGGGCATGATAGTCCAAGACTGACTTGTAAAACAGCCCCACCGGCTTACTTTCAGATTAATTGCAAAAACCCGTAACGCAAATCGGCAGCCAAACATTTAGATACTGCCCTGGAGGCTGCTTGGGTTCATGCACAATATAAAGTCACGAGTACTACAGATACGCAACTTACAGCTCCGATCAGAAGTAAAATATATAAACATGTCCTATTTCCGCTCTAGTGAAATACTATCGTAAGATGCATATCAATCATTCGTCCTTGCGCAGACGTCGCACGTCTCTTCTTCAAGATCAGTATAGAATAAGAGATCAACTCACAAATCAGCACATGCAAATCTCCTCCAAACCCCCCAAGCTGACCCCACATACAGCTCAGTATTTGCCAAGTCGAAGCACCACAGGTGTACCATCAACAGCAAACACCGAGCCATAAGTGAGCATCAGCATCGCGGAGAGTGGCAGGCAGTGCAGCATCAAAAGCAGCGGGTATCGCAACTTTGCACGCGCAAAAGACAAACCCGCCCCATTTTTTTCAGTAAAGTCAAGCAACAGAAAATAAATATATCAAGAGAAATTTCCATCAAATCCGTCCGTGCTCCCTCCCCTCTTGCCCTCCTGCACATTCTCCTCCCTCCATTCTCTATACATTCATCTCTTCTCTCTACGGCATATCAAGATACGTCTTCCTCGTCCACGGGAACCTTCTCTTTCCCGGCTCCCCCTGACCCTGCCCCTGGCCCTTCGTATCCTTTCCGCGCGAGACCACCGGCGCGGGCGCGCCTCCCCCCGGCGGACCCTCAGGCGGCCCGCTGCTCCTCAGGAAATCCGCCAGATCGTCTGTGTGGAAAGCATCAAGACGTGCGGCTGAGCCTGCGCCTTTGGCAACGCCGGGAGCGCCGGCGCCGATCCTGGGTTTGGGCTTGTTGTCGGCGGAGATGATGGGAAAGTCGAGTTGAGGCGGACTGGCGGACGTTGAGTTGGGCGCGTTCATGGAGAGCGGATTGGGGATTTGATTTGGAGCGCGCTGGGTTGAGGTGCTGAGGAGACCATCGCGATTAGGGGTTCTAGTGGCGCCGCCGCTGATGGTGGTTGTAGTCGTGGCAGCCGTACCGGGAATGCTCTTGGCACTGGCTGTAGTTGACTGAGACTGAGACCGTGCGTCGGACTTTTTAGAAGCAGCGGGATCGGCTTTCTTGAGGGTGTTGGGCTGCTCTGTTTTACCTTTGCCGGAACCAGATTGAGTGCCATTGAAGAGCGGTTTAGGACCGTTGAGAGAAGGTGGCTCAACACTATTCAGAAAATCAATCAAGCTTTCTTCTTGGCGCTTAGGTCTGCCTCCGTGTGGTAGTGCAGTCAACAGATCTTCGTCTTCATCATCAAAATCAATAGCATAGGGGTCCTTGTTGCGGTATCGCTTCTTGCCTAGGTCTGGAGCACCGGGACCGAGAGATGGACTCCCGCCTGGAGGTGCTAGCGTTTGTTTGGTTGGTTGGGTAAAGGAACCGGCTGGTGACGTATTGCCATTCTGTTGTGGCATCAATGCTGTACGGGAGTTGGCAGACGTGCGAGCCGACGACAAAGTACCCATAGTAGAAGAATCGCGATTAGTATTGCGAGGGGTAAAAGCTTGCTGCTGATTGACTGGAGCACCACAGTGTTAGCCATGTCATTTTCAAAAGTACCAGACGCTTTAAGAACTCAAGATCACATTATTTCTAAGATAGTTTAGTTGGACTGAATAGTAAATTATGTTCTTACCATTCATCCCTGGTGGCGGACCTTGTCGAATAAAGTCAATAAGATCACTGCTTCCTGACGCTGGTGTCACAGCATCACGCGCTTGAAGGTTCGTTCTCTTTGCGGTCGTGGGACGTGGCGAAGTCCCAGATTTCGGACTTGTCACCGACTTGTTCGAGCTATCCCTCCTATCGCTCTTTGTACCAGCAGATTCGCCCTGTTTACGTGCTGCTGTACTTGGCTGCGACTGCGACCGGTTAAGTGGAACGGGCAACACCGGGTCAGACTCTTTGATTGGTGCAGTAGTTTGGAAAAAGTCGGCAAGATCTTTCGTCGAAACAGTCTGAACCTGTGGCTCTCGAGCTACGAGTCCATGCTTCGTTCCTAGATAGTTTTTCTGGAGCGGCCTTGCAACAGCCTTCGTGAATTGAGACTGAGTGCTGGACTGTCCCATGTCGGAAGTCTTGCTTGAGGATGTTTTGTTTGTAATAGAGCTGGATCGCACTGGTTGCTTACGCTCTTGTGGTTGTTGGGGTGATGAAGTAGTTTCAGCTGAACGAACCTGTTCCTGTGGCTGTTTGGTGAGCTTTGAAGCCTTTGGACGTTCAACTTCCTTTGTTGCTGAAGGTGCGGGAGAGCTCTATTGGTTAGGTTTAGTAAAGCTAACCAAACAAAAAAACAATTGTTTCTGTACTCACCTCAAAGTCGCGCATGCCCTGTGGGGTCAGAGTATACTTCATCGTCTCTTCACCTTTGACGAGGGAATCAAAGTCTCGTCGACGAGCACTGGACGCAGAGATAGGGGTGACCTGAGCGTGCTGATCGCCAATTGAATCGATACTCGACTTGGAACCCCTTGTTGGCCTTCGCGTAGCTGGTGATACGCGGTTTGACCATTCTGCTGGAGTCGCAGTCGAACCTTTCTCAGCAGTCTTGACGGTAAGGGGCTGAGATTTTGAATTAGCACTTGAACTTGTGGTGCTGTCGCTCGAATGGCCTCGATCCTGAGGCTTGGCAGGAGCAAGCCCCCGTGAATCGGCTGCAACAGGCTTTCGGAGCTTTTCCCTGGCGGGAGTTGCAACTGCGGCTTCATGCTTATCAGATCGTTGTGAATTCGGAGTTTCTGTCGGCCTGCGAGCCTGCGATAATGGCTTGTCTCTGCTTGGACCTTGAAGAGATTCTGCCGCAAAGAACTGTTCTGCTGAAGGCTCGTCCCAAGGATGAGCGTTAACATTAGAAACAGCGCCTGGATGTCTTCTAGCAGCTACGGCGGCTGCACCGGCCCCAGCAATAGCAGTGACAGCAGCTGCGGGGGCGGTTGCTTTTGCAATCCGTTCAAGTTTCCTTGCATCATCATCGGCGTCTGGACTCCGGCTTGGCTTGGCTGGAATGCGACTTGTCTTTTGCTCTAACGGGGAAGGAGGCGAGACGGGCCTGCCCGTGGTACTTGCAACTCCAACTGGTTTCTCCTTTTGTTGAAGCGGAGATACATCTCGCTTCTCTTGGCCTTTGTATTTTTCTTTTTCGCTTGTGAACTCTTGAGCTTTTGAACTTGGCGATAAGGACTTGCTCGTACTGTATGAACTACCAGACTCATGTCGAATCAACTCGGGCGCATCCGTGGGACGAATGACAGAAACTCTTCTCGAGTCAAGCACTTGCGCATCAACAACGTCGTCCATTTCTTTGGAATGTGGTTCGTAGACTCGAGAGTTCTTGCCATCGTCTGTTGATGGCGAGATTGGTGTCAAAGGTTCGTCGTGCTTTCGTGTGCCCATTACTGTGGCGTATGCGGCAGCAGCACCAGCTGCAGCCATCGAAGCCCCCACAGCCAGAAGGCTTTTTCTCTCATGTCGTGGTTCATCCTTCATCTCATCTTGTTGATCCCCAACCGTCTTCTCCGCCTCTTCAGGGCTTGCTTTCGCTTTTGAGGACATTGTCCTTTCGTATAGTTGTTCCCTTGGACTATCATTCGAGAATGCACCAGGTACAGGCAATGATCGAGAACGTGCGCGTCTGAGAATAGGGCGTTCTTCGACATCATCGTCCTGAATTGCAACGTTGTCGTCTTTGCTCCTCATGAGCGTGATGAAACTTGCGGGTCGAGGCGGTGTCTCATCTTCTTCCTCGTCTTCTGGTTCATCTTCGAATGTGTTGGCTAATCCGGGCACTTCAATTTCGTCAACATCTCTTTCCCCCATCGGTAGAGGTACGTTTTCAGGAGGCTCGTCGTGGAGCCTCGAGGCTTTGGCAGCATCTCCCTCCACAACAGAAGATGGTGTACGATAATCTTCTGCCTCCCCTTCAGACAAAGCACCTTCAGTGCCATCGATGCTCAAATTCCTTGTCTTCTGTGAAGTGACAGAACCTGGACGAGTTCCCAAGCGAGACGGTGCAGGAGTTGAGGGGGCAGACGAAGAAGGCTGTCTCAAGCGTCTTCTCCAGGTACGCCATAGACGACTGAGGGTCGAGTCCAAGGCAACTTTTTCCATATCGCCTTCTTCGACAATGATCCTAGTGTGAGGGCCTTCGGTTTCCATAGAACTGCGAACGTCGGAAGTTTTGCGCTTCAAAGATCGGGTATAGGCAGCTTTACCAGCACAGGTGATTGTCTGCTCAGCCACGTATTCAATGACGGAAGTCAGAAAAATGGCGGCCGCCCACGAGACAAGGCCACTGCTGCGAGAAAAACGGCGATTGTCGGAAGTAAAGTATTCATCCTCCTGTAGGTATCGCTCTTCGTCTTCGTCTTCCATTTCTCCCAATCTAATGTAAACCATGATACGCAAGCGAGTCCTCCTCCAGACCATTTCCAGATCCCATTTTCCACTTGCATCAGCACCATTCTGGATATGGGAGAGCTCTTCTTCGTCCTCAGTTCCCTGGAGCAGATCGTAGAGATCTTGATCGGCACTGGCAATTGCATCGCGAGCGAGCTTGGGTTTCAAGGTATCGGTGACGGCGGGACGAAGGTCGGCAAGTGAGGTGGATCTGGCACTGGCTAGGAAGTTGTAAAGAAGATGGTCGAGAAAGGCATTGAGAGAAGCCAAGGCGCCGTCAGAGAAAAATGCACCTTCATCGCTGCCGTCCGTTTCTTCGCCGTCGCCAATTCGATAGTCTGACACAATCTGTGAAGCTGCCGAAGCGGCTACATAGGCTGGCGCGGGATGAATTGCAGTTGGCATGGCGGAGATACCGGAGAGGCTGGGTCGGTCACTACTCATGCTCATACTGCGCTGGGCCTTGGGCGACGCAAGGTCGGGCCCATCAGTGCGGCGTGACATGGTGTCCAGTCAACGTGCCTCAGGTTTGACTGGTACCGGAGCTGCTCTCCGGTATTACCTGTTGTACGACTCGAGGAACGGTGCGAGTGGTTGCGAGTCGGAGGTAGCAGGTAGCAGGTAGCAGGGAGGAAAAAAGTACAGGGAGGGAGCGTGGGTGGGGGAGGTGATTAAGCGAGAGTCGAGTGAGCACGGGAGGCAATCTGGCGCTTAGGCAAGATTGAGGCTGGAAAGTGAAGAGTTGAATCAGGTGGAAAAGTGAAGCATGCGGTGTTGACGGACCCGATACAGCGGAGCAAGCGTCGCAGAGTGCCGAAGGAGGCAAGAGGATGCGGGCAGATCTTAGTGTCGCTGCGAACACCTGGGACGAACTGGCGATGGCATTCCTGCTGCTCAATTCACGACATGATTAGCTTTTGCTGTCAGATTGGAGAGAACAGCTGGGTCGGGCAGATAGACTCGAGCCTCGCTCGCTACCTGCGCCGGTTAAGCTAGTCCCCAGCTCCTCATGTTAGTTTCATCGCCTGAATGCCGATCAACCCATTCGGGAGCTGGTCACTTCATTCGTTTTTCAGCTAAGGCAGTACGTCTAGGGTTTCTTCCTTGTGCTTGACACCCACTTATCGCTCGCCCGGAACGAGCAATGTTGGCTGCCCATGCTACCAGAAGCCGCTGAGTGATACATGCTGCTACTCTGACAATGTGTTTGTCCACCACGTTCCTCAACGGACGACAGAGTTTCAGGAACCGGCCGCTCGATCTCGGCCCGTCATGCAAATCAATCCATCGTCACTAGTGCGCCACCTTTCTTGCCGTCTTCTAGAATGCCATTGGGAGATGATTGATTCGGTCCACGTGTGTCACATCTTTGAGACGAGGGAGGCACGTGAACTCGGCATATCCCGAGCGTGATTGGTGCCCAGCTGAAACCGACCGGCTGGGTATAGATTAAACTTACAAATAACGCTACTGAAACCTCTTTCCATCTTTGATCCATTGCGAATTCTATCGTTTTTCAACGGTTTTTAGACGGTCTTCATCTGAATCTTCTGTTGGCTATTTACAACTTGTACTGAGGAGCCCAATCTTGTTCCAAATCCGCGCCGAGTGGGGTATCTTCAAAACGCCATGCGAATCAATCGACACGTTTCCTACTCCTCCAAATTTCTCCATACAGCATCACCCTTCGCCACGTCCTTTGGATGCAATCCGGAAATGCCGAAAACAGATTTTTTTGGTACGTTGCTAGTAGATGAAAGGATGCGCAAGCGTAATTTTGACAGAGCAGATCTATTCTTGTGACTTTCGTAGCGTTTTCCTTACGCACTGTCTCCGTTTTCATTTTTGATCTTCTTCATCATTGCTCGTCTGCTCATTCACAATTTTTGCTCCATTAATACACCACAATCCTCGAACCATCACGCGCGCATCACCTGATCCACCTTCCACATTAAGTGCATTGCCCAAGCACGCCTGGAGTCTTTCTCGGATGTACACCACACCATTCGGAAATCTGGATATTGGATGCCAACGGAGTTCCGTTCGCGTTTCTCTTTCTCGCAACGGGGACACAGACCCTTCCCGTTCGTTGAACCGATCACCTGTGCGGTCCAACATCCTCTATGCCACCGCCGACCAGATGCCTGAGCTCTGATGCACGGCTCGCCAATGACTTGATCAGGTCCCCAGTGCCTGCATCCAAGATGAAAAACACTCTCGAGGTAGCACATCTTGACTCTAGCAAGTTCTTTTAACCTTTATAAAACTTTTGCTGTTCGCCCGTGGCTGTCTGTGATCGATTCCTCCTCCTTCTGCGCTCCTGATTGCCCGGTGTGGTTGCTTTCTTGTCAGAGATACGATTGGAAAAGCTGCCAAAGCCAGGCGCATCTCAAACTCGACTCTGGTGGTGCATGAAGTTGTGGATATCATTGGTCCATTCAGCGCTTCGTATTGGCGGGAAAAGAAAATTTGTGGTCTGGTTCTGGGGAAGGTGCCGTTCTCTGGCTCGCAGAAGAAATACACGAGTAAGTCAGAAATTTAAAAATAATATTTGAGCAGTCGTTGCCCTATGAGTCTAAGAAGAAAGCAGTCCGAAATTGTGTCAAAGGTATTATGCAAACCATGACTTTTTTCACAACTGTTGTGGTTGTTTCAGATTTCGTAATTTTGTGACTATCATACAAGAGGACCGCAAGCCGATTTCATTGACAGCTACTACAATGATGCTTGTTCTAAAGTCACACATAGCAACCTTTAACGCTTTATCCACGTGCCTTAGCGGCGCGTTTTTTGTGCGCATTGAGATGGAGCAATCACTTCTCCCATGGTACAATCGCATAGTTCATTGGGTTTGACCTTTGCCTACTCGATTGAATTAACTAAGGTAGTCACCATTCAGCGCCGCTGACTCATCGCAGCAAAATGGGATGTGAATTCCAGCCAGCCTTTTCGGCCCATGCAGTTGACTTTAGATTTTGAACCGAAATCTAGTGTCCACGCGGCCGAGCCGGCCCGCATCTGTAGGACAACATTAAACCCACCCTAAAGCGCCCTGATTGTTTGGCCAGTTTAGATATCTAGTGATCAATCATTGGCCATAACAGCAGGCAATCGCTCAGCGGTTGATAGACCAACGGCATAGAGCGATTATGCAAGCATGGCACAAATAGCACTAGCAAACAACCACAATGTATACAATGCATTTCATTGTAATATTAGTGCTTCACAGACATCTTAAAGACACTCTACTTAGGTACGGGAATCAGCAAACATCTGACTCCATGCTGCTATGACGTCACGTCACTTGACTGAACTCTTCCAATTTTTAATTATAAAGAAATCTGCTATTGACATGCCTTGACTTAAGACGTACTGCATCAAAAACACCAGCTCTGCAGCATCTAATGAGGTATTTTCGTGTCCTTTAGATTAAATTCAAGATTGAAATTTTCAACTGTACCCATGTTTTTATCTATGGACCAGAACCAAAACCAGACATGAACACAGGATATGCTGTTACAACTGACCCGCCGATCGCGACTTTGTGACTTCTCAATCGATAAAATGCGCTGTAGAATCGCAAGTTTTTGTCTCAAGAAGCGCTGCTGCATAACGGTACCTACTGCATTTAGTCAGCAAGGCACCACCGGAAAAGAAATTGTTAAACCCATTGACAACCACATGAACCATCATTTTCATTCCATTCATTGTAGAAAATATTACCCAAGGTAATCCATGTCAGAAGTGAATCCAACTGCATCACTACGCTTAGCTCTAGACAGGGTTCTATTGATCGAGTCAACATGACTTGCCTTGCAGTCCTTCCTGACGAACTTCTGGAAGCGATTTTTCTACACTGTGTTAATTCACCACGTATCTCTTACCACGAGTATCGCCGCGAGTGGTCGAGTCTTCCTTTGGTCTGCCACCGTTGGAATCGCATTTTTGAACCAATCCTATATCGCGATATACACCTTTTTGATACACGCCTAGACGCGGTACGGAAGTTCGCTGGAGTTGCACAGATGTTGAACGAACGCTCCCGGCTCGGTCCATACGTCAGAAACCTACGAATTCGGGTTGCTGTAGTGAATGAATTCGACCACGCTGTTCTTTCTACTGTCATCGAAAGGTGCCCTATGGTCCGCGAGCTCGAAATCCAGTCGAGCTTCTGTATCTCTCAGAAATCAATGTTCGAAGCCGCAAGCCGACTACAAAAAGTCCAGTCGTTAAGGCTCTGTGGAAATTTTGGGGGGCCCTCGATAGGACTCATCATGACATACTTCGATATGACTTCTTTAAGACATCTAACATTGAAGTTGTACGGTGAAAGACCACCCATACTGTTATACTACCCGGGGGTCATGTCCATAGAGTGGGACAACACACCTGATTTGAGATGGCAAAACGAGCTTAGCGCTCGTCGCAGCAAAAGCGGCGTCACTTCCCTCACACTATTAGAACCTTTCGTTGGCCCAGAAGTGACGAAAAGCATCATCAGCCGGCCTTCACAGCTGACAAGGCTGAGATTGGGATGGTTCGAACAGGGATCTATGCGCCCATACACTCATGGGTCTCGGTCTCCTTGGTCAAACTACACGTTGTCGGTCATCCAGGAGCTGGTTGACGTCCACAAAAGAACCCTGCGCATTGTCGAACTTAACAATGACGTTTCGCACGATGTCGGTATCCCTGATTTCTCAGGTTTCAAACAATTAGTTCGATTACGGGTCCCAAGCGAGGATCTCATGGATACTCAGAATTTCACGCAAAAGCTGTCGGCGCCATTGCTCGAAGAGCTTTGCATCTCCTTTTCCACAGATCACAAAAACCGTGGGGGCTTTGAACGCTTTGAAGAATACGATTTAGAATGGACGGAGTCGTTTGTGTCACAGATACAATCCTCTGGACGAAGACTTTGCCCGAATTTGTCCCTGGTACATATGCACTTTATTTCTGGATGCCCGGAGAGGAATGGATCGAAAGCAGAGATCAATGGTCAATGGGAACTTCTCGAACAGGCAGCGAGAATGTTTGAAAGCTGCAATATAAGAATGAGATATGGATATGGAGATGATGATCCTGGAATTGTTCGATTTCGTGACGATAATGCTTAGTTAACCGATTGAGAAGCCCAGAAGTTATGAGCCTACTGGATGTCTTGCCACGTTCCATATATCCTAATCAGCTTCCTGGCGCGAGCCAGGAGCACGAAAGCCTTGGCGTGGGAGCGGGCAAACAAAATAAGTTATTATCTTCGACATATTATCTTCTGTCCCAACACATGAACGTCCGCCCTTCCGCAAATCCATACAATCAAACCAACTCTAAATAAGAAATCGCAACAAACGAAGAAAGACCGAAATGCTGTAACACAGATTCCGCCCGTCTCTACTATGGTCCATCCAGATCTCTTCCTCCCAAACCTACCGCCGTCATCTCTGTCCTACGATGCATTCCGAGGGTCTTCACACGTCCCTTCCAACGCCTTCAACGTCTCCCAATGCATATGCCTTCCTCCCTCTTCGTTGCGTATCTCCCCAAATCCTTGACCTGCAATTGTTCTCAGCGTCTGCAGACTGTCACTCCTTTGTCCGCGTTGCCATAGCGGTGGCTCGGGGACTGGTGGCCTAATGTGCAGCGGTTCAGGGAGGAGCTCCTGTGTTGAAGGGCTGGGCCGAAGAACATGTGTGATCGCAGCCCTTGGAAGCGAGAGCGCGGTGGGCATATCAATGACTGAGGAGTAGTGAGAGGAAGAAACATTCGAGCGAGGAAGATTGACTTGGTCATGGGAGACGTTTCGGCTGTGAGGACTACGGGGCGTCGAGGGTCCAGCGCGTGCAGATGGGTACAGCGTGGTAGTTCCGAGATGAGACTGGAGGGAGGGCAAAGCCGGCGACCAAGCTGGTGGAGGAGAATCGGATGGTAAAACATGTTGCGGTATAGGCAGTGCATCTGTCTGTCCTGAGGTTTTGAGCTGAACAAATGTCGGTTTACGGGTTGAAGGCCCGTGTGTTGGCAGACTTTGAGGCAGCATGGAACCGAGATATGAATTCTGGCCTTTCAAGTCTTCTCCAGGCTTTTTTGCTTCCGCCGTGTCCAAAAAGGCCCACGGTTTGTTGATTGGTGAATTTATGCTTGTCGCATCCTCGCCATTGGACCACGGTGATGACGAGCCAAAACGCATCCTCCATTCCTCACTTACTGCATGGCGCTCCAGCCGCCTAATCGCTCTGCGTATACGATCAGCAGCTTTGATAGGCTTAGGCGAGTACTCAAGCTTCCAGCGTTTCATCCCTAGCCAAGTCCTTGAAGACTTCGACCTACGGAGAGATTGGAGGCGTGGTGGGTACTTGGCCTTTCGTGTCACAGGCTCTGCTTCATCAGCTGCTTCAAATTCTTGCGAAGCCATTTCGACTGTATCCCTTTGGCAAGGTTTGCTAATAGCAGCGCGGCGAGGCTTGATGTTTTGGAGCTCAAGACTTGTGCGAGTCTGCATGCGGCGTTGCTGGTGGCTTGTTAGAAGAGGTAAAGAACTTCGAGTGGTAGGACTGGAATGTCTACCTCGACCTCGTTGAGGGAGTTTCACTCTATTTGGCGCGCTCTCTTGTTGACATCCCACTGGTTCTGGGGCATCCGGAGAAGTTGCTGATGCGCCTCTTGCTGTCAAAGAACCCAAAGGCTTGCGTGGGGTTAAAAGTTGCTCTTGCATTCTATGAATAGCAAACGTAACTCCCCTGTCATTAAAGTACGAAACGCCACTTAATGCCGCACTCGTACTTGGACTGTCTCTCACAGTCCTCTCAAAGTCTTCTGCGACGGCATTTGTCACAACTTCTTGCGGATGAGATGGTGGTTTGATGTCTTGGCGAATCTTGCACGAAATCTTCGCCCATTGCTTTTCCCAATCTCTCGCCGCTAGCGAGAGGGCGCACATGTACTCCTCTGCACCATTGAAAGTCATTGACTCTGGATTGGTCAGCATAAGAGGCCCAATGCGGTTATGTGGACAGAGCGGGGAGGCACATCGCAAACCTTCAAGCTTGATCCCATCATTTGTGAAAGACATGCCGGAAACAGGCTTTCTGTCGCATTGCGAGGAATAACAAGGAGGAACAACTATATTTTGTTCTTGGCCGTCCTCAAACTCTTGATGTTTTGTTCCTTCGGCTTGTGATTTCATTTCTGGTGTGCCATATGTCATGATATCGTCTCTACGGTACGGATACTGAACGGGCCAAGTAATTACAGGTCTCGCGAGTTGAAGTGCGCCACCAACAACCAGATTTGGTCTGGTATCATCAATGAAATTCTGAGTTCGCTGCAAACTCGCTGCTTCGGGAGCACGCGGCGTCATTAGTATCCTGGCCTTGTTCTCATCTTTGTTCCGCTTCGAATTAGTACGATGGCGAAGACGGGACCACCACGCTGGCTGATGGATATCGCGATGTATTTCGTCATTTTCATCAAAATCGCTGCCACAGAGAGTACCCAGAATTCTTGCCCACATTATCGTTGAGTGAAATCGAATAGTGTAGCGTTGGATGCTAAGCGAAACTTGGACGGTTGTGCTCAACACTCGCAACTCTCTTCAAACGGAATGCGTGCAGGTGTTTAATCGAAGTTAGTAAGCACAGGGAGTAGCGCAGAGTGGGATAGTATGTTGATGAATGATGGAAAGAAGGGCCGTAGAGACTTGACAGCGGCAGCTATGCTAAATGTTAAAGACCGCGGACCATTCTACGTGACATTACTAGGCTGTGAGCTCAGATAGATGTGATCCGTCGCGACATGAGTTATTCCTTTGTCCCGATGCTTCCGTTTTCCATGTTGGACCGTAAATGCCCGCATGATTGCCTAACTGTTATGCTCTTACAATATGCAATGTTTTGGGATACCTTGTTAGCTACATTACAATGATTTGTTCACAATCCGTGTGGCACACGACTTTGGCATGGACAGCGAAGCAAAAACGAATGACAGAGTATAAATAAGGAATTTTCATCATCTTCATGAATGGGCTACTGGCCAAAAGACATTACAACGCAGAACAGTTTAAGGAATTAAAGATTATGAGCGAGAACCACTTGAGTAAGAGACACTGAAGGATAATGACTTAGCGCTGGAATCTGAATCTACCACCCCTTTTAAATCGCAATAGCTGGAGCTTGTAGGAGAGAATGGAGACAAGGAAATGATGTGGCCTGGGGTTTCCCTTTCAATAATGCTCCGTAAATCGGTTTTATCTTGGAGACCGTTTGGGCCAAAGGTTCTGTCCACCTTTTGGCTTGTGGTGACGTCGCCTACCTACCTGGAGGAGCTGCCAGGCATACGGACAAAACAGGTGGGACCACACAACCCGCGTTCCCCCATCAACCCCACCAAATTTACTAGTAAACAGTGGGAGCTGCTGGGCAATTCCACCCACATACCTTGCTTTCGTCTGTTTTCAAAATTGATTTCGTCTCATTCAATTATGGTGGTAAACTGCAATTTTAATGGCCATATTGATACACGTGAATTGCTAACATCTGATTGTGAGTTGTTATTTCGTCAGTCAAATAAGGTCGTTCGTATATCTCGTCGATCTGTTTTAAAGCAAATATTCGAAATCGAAAATAATTATTCATCATTTCATCATCAATTCAAACGTGAAATCTTTCGAATATTGAATTATCTTCGTTTTACCGCCTATCGCCATCTGAAGAATCCAATTCCTTGATATACAGATTCAGTGACAAATCCAGGACGTTATCGAATTCTTAATCATGCATTTTTTATAACCATTTTTTATTGGATCATATTCAGTTTCGAATACCGTGTTTTGACGCTGCCGAATATGTGTATGCAGCTGAACCTGCCCTATTCTGCTCGTACGCTGAAGAGACGATTTATTGAACGAGACTATCACCGTTGTAAAATATACTGAGGACGATACATCAAATCTGTATCAAAACAGAAACGAATCGATTTTACTAGACAGTATCTCAACTGAAATAATGAGGATTGAAAGTTCGTACATTTCTCAGATGAGACTCATTTTACTATTGGCCAGAAGAATCATTATTGGATTATTAGACATTGTTGGTAATATTATGAGCCTGATTGTATATAATTCAAATCTCAAAAAAACAATATCATATTACATTATTGGGCTATTATTGGCTGGAATTTCAAAATTGAATTATATTTATATTGGGATTAAGAAGGAGTTGGAAATCTCACATAAGAATAATATATGAAGATTTTGGACAATATCTATCTGCCTATTTTTCGTATATATTAAATTATTCTGCCCAAACGCCTTTGAGAATATATCATCCTTGAAAAGGATGGAGATAATATTTATGATAATTGTTCAAAATAGAATTCTGTCAATAATTTCAAATAATAGCATAGAATCAAATCATATATAAATTATTCATATAATTTTGATTTCAGTATTATTAAAACGATATAAAGGATTATCAAATAATGAGTTCGTATAAACCATCGTGATAATCTCATATAAAAACAATTTATCAGAACCCTTTGTTATAAATGGAATCAGCTGAATCAAAACGAAATCAATAGATAGATATTGATCATACAGGACCGTTTATATATTTATTTGGATAATCAAAATCTCTCCATCAATTTTTAATAAGACGAAAATTTAATTAATTGATCAAATTGTTTTATTTTTTATTTATCTATATATGAATTAAATGTGTTAAGATGGAGCAGCCCGACAGCTCCCACTGTTTATTAGTAAATATGGTGGGGTTGATGGGGGAACGCGGGTTGTGTGGTCCCACCTGTTTTGTCCGTATGCCTGCTGCACCTCAAACAACATATCGTTCAGATTCGAGTTCCAAACAGTTTTGATATTTTTCGATTGACAAGACTCTTTCTCGGACATTTAAAAGGATTAAAGTGCGATTGATAGCAATAGATATGAAGGGTTCAGCTTTGCGTTTGAGGCTTGCCAAACTGTCGAAGGCGGAAGAATAGCAGCTGGAAATCTAAAAAGGAGAGCTTTGTACGGGCAATAATGGGATGACAGTGTTTTGCGGCCAAATGCCGAAAGTTGGATTCTCAAGAACGAAATTCTCAGCCAAGTCGAGATGCTATCCAGAGTTCATGTTTGTAGTTTGAGCAGTGAATAGCCTATGATTACTGAGATATTTGGTGCGGGAGATTGGCTAAATGTAAGAGAAGGCTCTCATGGCGCCGTGTATGGCACTAAGTGTGAAGAAGTTCAACCGCAAGACACCTACCACGCAAATTGCCTGATGCTTGCTTTCTTCTGATTACCATTCCGTGTAGAGACTCGGATAGCTTCCGGCGAACGAGAGCAGGTACAAGGAGAATCAGCCCATTGTCTCGCCCTTCCAAAGGGATGGAGTCACTTGCCGATTTCGAAGATGCAATGTATTTGCTCCGTAGATGGCCACAACTTCGCTTCCTTGTAAGTTGCGAGTATGTTGGACTTGATGGTGATTCGTTGGTGGACTTTAACGATTCGCCAGAGGCTAGCGGTGGAGCCCGTGGATCCATAAAGGCAGTGGGATGCTCCAAAAGTGCTGTCAATCTTCCTAAATAAGACTCTAGATTGCTTCTTGTCATGATTCCAATGGAAGACTCGTCCAGAACAAACGCTCCAGAATGCCAATCATCTGTAACTCCGCCTTCACTTTCTAACGCGCTCCGAAGACGAGACTGGTCCCTCTCTTCAGTGAAGCTCGGAAGCTCTAGACTTGGCTCCAAGCTTTTAGGCACGTTTAAGGCGATTGGCAATAATGCATATCTGTCGGCGAAGTTGCAATCGATAATATCATGATCTTTGAAGATTGGTGAACAGCGATATCTGCCAGAGCCTGAATGTTGAGATTTCAGGGACATTTGGAGATTCTGGTCTCCCTGATGTTCTCGAGAATTATTGTTTTCACCTGTTTGGGTACTTTTTAGCCGATTGCAAGGCTCTGTTTGTGCCAGCTGAGATTTTTTAGGATCGTGATCGTGATCGATCGATGCATTGGAAGTGTCTCGGCTCAATGAGTTGAAAGAAACTAACGTAAGAATCTTGTCCATTGTGCGACGTGCCAGTGACGCAAGGTCGTGACTGCGATCGGTCTCCCGTGCTGCTAAAATTCGAGGGTCTTCTCTACGAGAATTGAGAAGAAATGGATAGAACCTCATGTTTGATGCCTTCGTGAAGCTTTATTTGATATAGTCGAAAACACTCGCAGTGATCAACGAAAGTGTCTTTGTAAGTATCAAACGACCAAAAGATTACGTTACAGTGGACTGAGAAAAATGCGCGGAGTAAAATGCCAGTGGCCTTTTCTTTCGTAGAGCTCGATACAGACAAAAAGAAACCAACACTACCGAAGATACAGGACAGACCTGGATTTTTGGCTTTCATGTTCGCCTGCTTGTGATGTCTTGAGATTGTGACTCTCATAAAGAACCACGGCAAACTCGAAGATTGAATTGACTAAAAATGCATCTCCGCTTTGTGCACCTTCAAAAATGGACTTCATCTTTTATCACATACTGAAATTGTAGCTTGTCTCGTTGCATCATAGAAGTTTGGCCGTTTCACTGGCATTACAGAGACTTGATGATGATCTTGAAGAGATATTCTGGATCAAGCTATTGACTTTCTTAGGAGTAGGAAGAGTTTTGCAGTTTTCCGATCCCATGTCCAGACCGTTAGAGGATCTCACCACCTCATGCACGGCCCCACGTCGTGCACACTCCAATTAATTCTCACCACCACACATTCGAATTAAATTATCTCAATAACAACAAATAATTATGAAATAAAATTAAATTCAAATTAATACTGAGATTCGTGCGAATATAACTTATCGTTCAATTTAATATTTAAAGTGTTGTGAAAGATTGATGCGCTGTTCCGAACGAATTGAAGAAAAATTCGCTTCAGATTGATTTGAAGATTTCTTATTCGCTATCATAATATTTTAAATCAAATTTATTGAAATCGTTGAAATACGCTATTTCTATTTATTTCGTTTAATTTCGTTTTTTAATTATTTATTCGTTATTCGCTATTTAATAATCTGTTATTTTCGTTATTATTCAGTAATTTGTTATTCCGCTCGCTATTTTTTATTTCTCTATCTTATTCATTTATATTCTATTTTGAATTCTATCTCAATTTGTTTATCAATTT
This sequence comes from Astrothelium macrocarpum, assembly GCA_021030915.1. Classification (NCBI taxonomy): domain Eukaryota; kingdom Fungi; phylum Ascomycota; class Dothideomycetes; order Trypetheliales; family Trypetheliaceae; genus Astrothelium; species Astrothelium macrocarpum. The sequence goes on from JAGEMR010000033.1 coordinate 242,946, forward strand.
TTCGTTGAATTTATAAATCTTTTTTTATTGAATATTATTCTATTTCTTTTCTTTCTATTATTATAATATTTCACGGATTTATAATATTTTATTCGGATTATAAAATAATATTCTATTATATTTTTCAAATATTTCCATTTATTTACGGCGGTTTATTCATTATTTTTGAATTTTCAATATCTTTTTTAAATTCGAATTTTTTATTCTGAATAATTCATTTTTTATAATAATTCTGAATATTATTTTTTCAAATTTATCAATTTATTTTTATTACGAAATATTTAATCAAATATTAAATTATTTATAAAACTGTCTTCAATATTTTATAATAATTTCAATAAATGATTCTGAATTGGAAGAATGATTTGAATATTTTTGAATATTAATTTAAATAAATATAATTAATGAATTAAATAAATATAATTAATGAATTAAATGATTTTAATTCTATTTTGAATCATTCATTAATAATATTTTCAGATATAAATATTCGTTATTATATTATTCAGAATAACCGAAAGAAATCAATCTTGATAATACGAATAAATTCTGAAATTTATTAGATTTATTTATTTAATTCGGTGGAATAATATACCGTCAGAAAATTGAATAAATTCATATTCAATGACTGAAATCGATAAATCGAATAAAAAGAATATATAATAATAAAAATTCAATAATCATGATAATAATTAAAAAATTTTATAAATATATGATTATTATAATCATCAAAAATGAATAATCTCCATTTAAGATTATTATTCGTTTTATTTTTGATATTTTTATTGAATATTTTAATGATTTAGACTGATCCAATTTTATCATTTATTCAACCAATTAAAAATAATATAAAATTATATTTATGAATAATGGAATTCATATTATCAAATCATATTTCTTATATAATATTTGATTCAATATCATAAATAAAAAATAATGATAAAATTTAATCGTTCATATAAATGGCGATGAGAATAATAATTCATAAATAAAAATTATTTATTTCTGATTTTCGAAAAAATTCTCATTCGAAAATTGATTTATTAAATATACGATGGTGATATAATATCTGGCCTATAATGAAATCTTTTTCGTTCATATTATATATATTATATAATACGATTTTATATTGGATAATTTTGGTGATTATTTAATAAATAATAAATAGAAAAATAAACGAAATTAATTAATCGTATTATTTCAAAATATAATTGTATTTATTTATAATTATTCATTTTTTTTCGAATGAGATCAAATATAATGAGAAACGCTGATTTTAATTACAATCGGTAATTGTTAAGAACGCTAGGAAGGCGTTGTACTCACAAATTCAGCGTGAGCCCTTGAGCAAAAGGCTCACAGGTTCACTTCAGTATAAATATATAAAAACGCAACGCGATCATTATAACCTCGTTATATTCAAAATCATTCTTTAAATTAGCCTTTAATAATGTCTTTAATAGAATTTTGAATTATCAAATCATATTATTTTTTATTAATTCAGTTTTTTACCGATTCATTTTAAAAGTCATTTTGATTCCGAATAAATTTAATTTTAAAAATATTTAAAATCATAATACGTTAAATATTTTTAAAATGAGTCAATAAGAATAATCGTAAAATGGTGATGATTTATCCCAGATTAAAAGAAATCGATTCATATCATGATTTGACGAAAAGGCCAGAAAATCTGATGATTTTTATGAAAACTGTTTCAAAATGGAAGATTGATTTAATATTATTCAATTATATTTTATATTCGAAAATATTATGATAATCAATTAATCTTTTTTTATAATTATATTTATGAAAGAAAGAATATTTTATTAAATCTGATCATATTTCATTAATTATATAACAGGAATTGGAAATCAGATAATCAATAATATATTCCAAAATTTTGGTATATTTAAAAAAGAAATTATTAAAATATTCGGAATATTTAATCAATAAATAATAATTGAATAAATAATTCTGAATATCAAATAAAAGATTTTAATAATAAATTATATAATCAGATTCCAGAAATATATTCAATAAATCGAATAAAATAATGAAATATTCCATTTTATATTCTATAAAAAATTTAAAAATAATGTTAAAGATGAATTAATATATTATATAGATATCACAGATATTCTATTATAATTAATGAAAATAATGATTGAATTAGATGATAAATTATATATAAGAATTCTAAAAAAAAGAAGAGGCCGAAAATTAACCGTTGAATAAAAAAATTCACGAATTTAGAATAATGATTATAATAATCTGATGGATTTTAATTTTATTAAAAAAGAAAAAAAAAAGAATAATATTTATTCGAAAAAGGAATTTAAAAATAAAAAATATTATTTTTGCGGAAAAAAGAAATATTTTATAAAAAATTACCGATTCAAATCCAATATAATATAATGAAAGATCGTAATCATGAAAAAAAAGATTAATATAATTTTAATAAATTATTCGAATAAAAAAATTTTAATTGAAAGAATCGTCCAGAAAATGTCCGATGAGAAAAATAAATGATAATTCGACTAATAGAATGATAATGAAAAGAATAATCCATTTCCGGTATCAGAAAATCTATAAAAAATCCGTATAAAAATACGAAAATATATTATACGATCAAATTAATAAATAAATCAAATTATATAAAAATATCTAATAATTAAATTCATATTTTAATAATATATCGAAGAAATATTAAAATAATTTAATTATAAAAATTATTTTATGGCCAGATTATATATGATTTTTAATTATTCAATATATATTATTATAATATAAATTTTTAAAGAATAATTCGGGATTTTAATAAAATTATTATCAGAAAATTTTAAAATATAAAAAAATATTTTATATAATATAATTAATCCGAATCATAAATGATTAATTTTATTAAAAGAATATTGAAATTAGAAATATCAATTATCAAAATATCAAAAATATTAAAAAATAAAAAAAAATATTTGATAGAATAATATCATTGATACATAAAATTCACGATATTCTGAATATCAGAAAATATAATAATGATAATATTATAATAAAAATTATAAAAAATATATATATAATCAATAATAAAAGAATGTATTTATAGATAAAGAAATAAAAAAAATTATATTCATAAATGCGCTATTATTCAAAAAAAAATATAAAATATTTTCAAATAAATTTATCAATATAATTTATTTATAATTATTAGATTAGAAATTATTTTCAAAAATAATTAATTATAAATGAAGAATATCCAGATTATAAAAAAATATATTATTATTAATATAAGAATGAGAATTATGAAATTCATATAATAAAAAAATTAGAATAATATAAATAATAATTTTAGAAAAATTGTAATTTTATTAATTATTTTATTCATTAAAAATAAAAAGGGGAATATATATTGATCAATGAACGATTTTATAAAAATAAAAAAAATTATTTATATTATAATAATTATAAAATAATATAATATCTGCCTATATTCATCAGATAAATTACGATGAAAATATATTTATTATGAAAAAAAGATTTAGATTTTATATATAAAATATGTATATAAATTTAAATATTATTCAGATATTTAATCATTTATTATATATTATAATAATATTGGAAAAAAAAAAAGGAGATTAAAATATTAATCGATTCAGAAATAAATAAGAATTTTATATTCAAAATATTTCAAAATTCATTGGATTTATCAATTAAATCAAAAGACCGAAAATATATAATACGCGTAATAATAGAAGAAAAAATGTCAGAAATCGGTGAAATTTCAGAAAAAATTTAATTAATATTTATAATTATCGTAAAATATATTAAAAAAATCATATTTGATATTATAATCATAATCAGATATGATATTATATTAAAATTATCTTGATTATAATAATATAATCCAATAATTAATTAAAAAAATGGAGTATTAAAAATGAATAAATATAATTATAGAATTATTTCGAAATTTTTATATTCAGATATAATAAAAGATAAAATGGATGACTATTTTATATAAATCATTTTAAAAAATAAAATTTTTATCAAAAGAATCTCGGATATAATAAATATTCTAATAAAATAAAAAGATCGAAAAATTAATAATTTAAAAATAATTCTAATCATTTCTGAAATTCTTTTGAAATATAAAAAATGAATATATCTTTTTAAAAAAGAATTAAATATTAAAATATTATCTAAATATCAATTATAAAATTATAAAATAAAATTCTTTATAAAAAAAAAATTTACATTCAGATCCATTTATATATTATTTAATAAAAAATTTGAAATATTAAAAAAATATTTGAATAAAAATTTAAAAAAAGATTTTATTAAAAAATCGGAATCATTTATAAAATATCCAATTTTTTTTATTTCAAAAAAAAAAAGGAAATTTATGATTTTATATAAATTATCAATAATTTAATAAAATAATAATCAAAAATTGATATTTATTATCAAATATTATAAAATTATAAAATAGATTTTCAGATATATAATGATTTATCAAATTGGATTTATTAAAAATTTATAATTTTATATAAATAAAAGAAAATAAAAAATGGAAAATAATATTTCGAATAAAATATAAATATTTTGAATATTTTATCATATCATTTGAATTCATAAATATATTAATCAATTATTAAATATTTATTAATGATATATTAAAATTATATTTCGACAGATTTATAATAATATATTTAGATAATATTTTCATTTATTCAAAAATCAGAGAAAAATATACGCGATATATATAATAAATATTTAAAAAAATTTAATAAATGAAATTTACGACTGAAATTATTAAAATATGAATTTTAGATCAAAAAAATGAATTTTTTAGATTATATTATTAGAATAAAAATCATAAAAATTGATCTGAATAAAATAAAATTAATTAAAAATTGACCAAAATCGAAAAATATAAAAAATATTCAATTCTTTTTGGAATTCGTCAATTACAATAGAAGATTTATTGATAAATATTTCTTTAAAATATAATCTTTAACGGAATTGATAAAAAAAAAAAAGGGCATTCATTTTCGGAAAGAATGAAAAAAAAAATATTCAAAATATTCAAAAAAGATTATTTACGAAATCCCATATTAAAAATTATCAAATCATTAGAATTAATATAAATTAAAATTGATATATCCGATTTAATAATAAAATTATATTTATATCAGTAAATATAAAATAAAAAATGGTATCTAATAGAATATTATTTGAAAAAATTTTCAAAATCAGAATAGAATTATGATATTCATGATAAAGAATTTTTTATCATAATTATTATATTATAATATTGGAAAATGTATATTAAAGAATCATTATTTTTGGAAATTTTTATAAATTATAAAAATTTCATTTATTTTATAATAATGAAATAATTAAATTAATAATAAATTAAATGATTAGAATTTTTAAAATAATACAAATTTATCATTAAATATATATCAGAAAAAGACAATTCTAAAACTGATATTTTAAATCGAAAACCGGATTATATGATAAAAAAATAAAGAATTAAATAATTTTTCAAATTAATCAAAATAATATATTATTAGAAAATTATAAAAAAATCAATATAATTTTAACCGTTTCTAAATAAAATTAATAAATAGAATAAAAAATTATAATTTCATATGAAGAAATCAAAAAAATCATTAAAAAATATTATAATGGATTATTTTATGAATATTCAGAAATTATATAAATTATCAGAAATATCTAATAAAACTGCCATTTTAAAAAAATGAAAGAATATATCTAGAATTATATTATTAAATATGAATTATATCAAAAGAATAAATATAATATATAAATAAAAAAAAGAACGGTTATATTAATAAAATTATTGTGTAAATTATTCGAATAAATCATCATAGATTTTATTATAAATTTATTAGAATCAAAAAATCCAATAATAGAATTAAAATATGATATAATTATAATTATTATGAATAAATTAATGAAATATGTTATTATTAAATAATTCAAAAAAATGTATAAAACGATTCATATAATTGAATTATTATTCTAAAAATTAATTAAATATTTTGAAATTCCGATAAATGTCATATCTGATAAAGATCGAAAATTTATATCAATTTATTAGAAAATAATTCTAAATAAATTCGGGATCAAATTGAAGATATTTATAATATATCATAAGAAAACAGACGGCCAGATAGAATATATGAATCAGACATTGGAATAATATTTAAAATATTATATAAATAATCAATAAAATAATTAGATATCCTTATTATTTATGATATAATTAATATTAAATCAAAGAATGTCAATAACCATTCAAAAAATATCAATGGAATATATTTTAAATTAAAATAATAAAAATTGAATCAAATAGGATATAAAAACATTTTCGGATCAGATATAATAAAATGTATTACAGAAATTAAAAATCTTGATAAAAATACGAAAAAATATTAAAAAAAATAATCAATAAATATAAATTAAAAATAAAAGAATCAATATTTTCAAAAAAAAAAGGATTTTAATTAAAAAAGAAAAATAAAATATACTTATTTATCAAAAATTTCAAAAATAAATTATTAATAAAGAAATTGGAACCGGTCAAAATCGGACCATTCTTAATATAAGAATAAAAAGAATCAATAAATTTTAAATTAAAATTATCATAAAATATCAAAATTCATCCAGTATTCTATATATCCGTATTTCAATTAACAGATATAATAATATCATATCAAAAAATATTTTATTTTAAATTAGAAAAAGAAAATGAATTCGAAATTAAAAAGGTCATGAATTATCATAACCGCAAATATCTGGTCAAATGGAAGAAATATTCATATATAAAGAATATATAAAAACCGATAAAGAATCTAAAAAAATATCAGAAGAAAATTGAAAAATATTGAAAGAATAAGACATAGGGTCTACCACGGTGTTATGAACCACACCACCGCGTGGCTCACGCTGTACATGCGCTCCGCATACGATCAGCATCCGAATCTTATACATTTCGCACCCATATCTCCAAATCTAAATCTGAATTATCTGAAAAATTATTAGATATATAATTTATCTCTTCCGATTTTTCTTTTTTTAATATAATTTTTATTGATTATTCATGACGACGTTTTATATACAATTTCTTTTCTGATATATATATAATTCGTAATATATTCATAATTATATAAATATTAATATTTTTTAATTCGATTTTTTTATTTTTAATATTATATTTTTATTTATCAAAAAATTCTGATTAATTTATTAATTATTTAATCATAATAATGATTATTATATTTTAAAATTCATAAAAATATATCATATATTTAATATAATATTTTACAGATGAATTAATTATATTATTTTTATTCAAAATTTTTATAAATTTTTTATTTGATTTAATAAATATAATAATTTCTGAAAAAGAATTCTTTAATAATAAATAATCTAAATTATTTGAATCAAATGATATAAAAATTTTTATATATAATAATGATTATATTTAAAATAATTTATCTAAAATTCATTTATAATTCAAAAATATTATATTTATATTTTAAAAATTAATACAAATATTTTTTTTTGATATAATCATATTACGTATTCGAATAAATATTTTAATTCATTCTATTTTAAATATCTATTATATATTAAATTTATAAAATATAATTATTTTATTTATATAAAATCATTTAAATATAAAAAATATATCCATATTAAATAATTAAAATATATATAAATAATATGATAATATAATTATAAAATCAATTTTATTTTTTATATAATAAATGATGAATTTAATCTGAATATGATTATCATAATCATTTATGATAAAAAAATATTTATAATTTATATATCATTCATATATTAAAAAATTAAAAATTTCAATCAATTAATATAATATCAATTTATTTAATATTTAATCATTTTTATTAATTACGAAATAATATTCTGATAATATTTTTATAAATAATTAATATAAATTTAATTATATATTTTTAAAAATCAAAAAAAAAAGTAAATATTTCATTTATTATATTAATATATTCAATTATTATAATCTATTTTTATTTATCTATCATAATTTTTTATTTTTTTTTATATTAAAATGAATTAATATTTTAAATAATTATTTTTTATTAATACCGAATTCTGATTCGTTTATATTATAAATATCTGAAATATTATATTCATATTTTTTTTATTATATTTTGAATATATTAAATCAATGATTCATCATTTTTATAATTATTTCATTTATATAAATAAATTCTAATTAATTAATATATATATTACGAATTTGAAAATGTCATTTAATAAAATATTCGATCTAATTGACGTCAATAAATTCAAAATAAATTTATATAAAATACAAATAAAATATATAATGAACGCGCTTTTTTTATAAAAATTTAATAAATTCAATCAATAATGAATATATAATTAGAATTTCTATAATAATATATCATTTAATTCAATAAATTAAAATTGATTTTTTAATATTTATTAAAAATTATTATAATTCTTTAATAATTATTAATAATAAACCGCCGTTTAATTTATATTTTAATATTAAATATGGAATTTTGAATTTTTATATAATTTCATGAATTAATAAAAATGAATTTTTAAAAAATATATCATAAATAATTTATATTTATTTTTTAATTTTTATATTTTTTGAAAAATTTTGAATTATTATAATTGAATATATGCGAATTATATATTAATCGTATGCGGAACATATATACAGCGTGAGCCACACGGTAATGTGATTCATAACACCGTGGTAGACCCTATAATAATTCTTTATTGAATTATATTCAATTTTAAATATCATATTTTTATATTTTCAAATATATATTTTGAATTATTTCTTTTTTATTCAATCGATATATTAAGAAAATTATTTATTAAATGAGATTATTATCATTGTAAAATATACTGAAAATGATATATCAAATTTATTTCGAAATAAAATCGAATCGATTTCGTCAGAAAATATTTTTATTGAATAAAGAAGAATTGGAAATTCATATATTTCTCAGATAAGATCTATTTTATCATTAACGAAAAGAATCATTATTGGATCATCAGATATTACTAATAGCGCTATAAATCTGAATATATATAATTCAAATTATAATAAAATAATATTATATTATATTATTAGATTATTATTAATTGGAATTTCAAAATTGAATTATATTTATATTGGAATCAAAAAGAAATTAGAAATTTGATATAAAAATGATATATAAAAATATTAAAGAAAATTTATTTATCTATTTTTTATATAACGTATTCCTGTTATGACCACTGAGAGGGCCGTGTACACATCCGTGTACCCGCCCAACCTCTGGCTCATACGGCTCATATTATGAGCCAAGAGATCCAACCTCTGGCTCATACGGCTCACATTATGAGTCAAGAGATCCAATTTCTGGCTCATATGGCTCATGTCATGAGCCAAAGGATGTTACGAAGTATATAGAAACGCAACAGAACCCATTTTAATCTCGTTATATTCAAAGCCATTCTTTAAATTAGTCTTTGATAACGTTTTTAATAGAATTTTGAATTATCAAATCATATCATTTTTTGTTAATTCAATTCTTTATTGATTCATTTCAGAAGCCATTTTGATTCCAAATAAATTTGATCTCAAGGATATTTAGAATCATAATACGTTGAATATCCTCAAAATGAGTCAATAAAAATAATCGCGGAATAATGACGGTTCATTCTAGACTGAAGAAAACCGACTCATATCACGATTTGACGAAAAAGTCAGAAAATCTGATGATTTTTATAAAAACCATTTTAAAATAGAGAATTGATTCAATATCATTCAATTATATTTCATATTCGAAGGTATTGTAATAATCAATTAATTTCTTCTTACAATCACGTTTATAAAAAAAAGAATATTTTATTGAATCCGATCATGTCTCATTAATTATATAACAGAAACTGGAGATTAAATGACCAATAATATATTTCAAAATTTTAATATATTTAAAAAAGAAATTGTTAAAATATTCGGAATATCCAATCAGTAAATAATAATTGAATAAATGATTCTGAATATTAAATAAAAAATTTCAGCGGTAGATTATATAATTAGATTCTAGGAATATATTTAATAGATCGAATGGGATGATGAAATATTCCGTTTTATATTCCACAGAGAATTTAAAAATAATATCAAGGACGAATTAATGCGCTATATAGATATCACGGATATTCTATCGTAATTAATAAAGGTAGTGATTGAATTAGACGATAAATTATATATGAAGATTCTAAAAAAAAGGGAAGGCCGAAAGCTAATCATAGGATGGGAAAATTCACGAATTCAGAATAATGATTATAGCGATCTGATGGATCTCAGTTTTATCGGAAAAGGAAAAAAGGATAATATCCGCCCGAAGAAAGGATCTAAAGGCAAAAAATGTTATTCTTATAAAAAAAAGGGATATTTCGCAAAAAATTGCCGATTCAAATCCAATATAATACGACGGAAAATCGCAATCATGAAAAGGGAAATCAATATGATTTTAATAGATTATTCGAATGAGAAAATTTTAATCGAAAGGATTATCCAGGAAATATCCGATGAGAGGAATGAATGGCAGTTCGACTAATAGAATAATAATGGGAAGAATAATCCACTTCCGGTATTAAAAAATATATAAAAAACCCGCGAAAAAATGCGAGAATATATAATACAATTGAACCAATAAACGAATTAAATCATTAAAGGATATCCAATAACCGAATTCATATTTTAATAATATATCGGAGAAATATTAAGATAATTTAATCATAAGAATTATTTTATGATTAGATTATATATAATTCCTAATTATCCAATATATATTATTACGGTACAAATTTCCAAAGAATAATTCGGAATTTTTATAGAATTATTATCGGAAAATTTTGAAATATAAAAAAATATTTCATTTGATATAACCAATCCGGATTATAAACGACTAATTTTGCCAGAAGAATATTGAAATCAGAAATGTCAGTTATCAGAATATCGAGAATATTGAAAAATAAAAAAGAATATTTGACGAAATAATATCACTGATATACAGAATTCACGATATTTTAAATACCGAAAAATATAATGATGGCAATATTATAATAAGAATTGTAGAAGATATACGTATAATCAATAATAAAAGGGCATATTTATAAATGAAGAAATAAAAGAAATCATATCCATGAATACGCCATTATTCAAAAAAAATATAGAATATTTCCAAATAAATTTATCAACATAATCCGCCTATGATTATTAAATCAGAGATTATTTCCAAAAATAGTTATTCATGAATGGAAAATATCCAGATCATAAAAAAATATATTATTATTAATATAATAATACGGATTACGAAATTCATATAATAGAAAAATTAGAATAATATAAATGATAATCATAAAAAAATTATAATTTAATCAATTATTTTATTCATTAATAATAAAAAGAAGAATATATATTGATCAATAAATGATATTACAAAAATAAAAAAATTTATTTTTATCATAATAATTATGGAATAATATAGTATTTATTCATATTCATAAAATAAATTATAATAAGAGCACACGTATTATAGGAAAAAGACCTAGATTTTACATATAGAATGCGTGTGTAGATCTAAACATTATTCAAATATCCAATTATTTATTATATATTATAATAATATTGGAAGGAAATGAAAAAATTAAAATATTAATTGATTCAGAAATAAATGGGAATTTTATATCCAAAATATTTTAAGATTCATTAGATTTATCAATTAAATCAAAAGATCAAAAATACGTAATACGCGTAATAATAGGAGAAAGAATATCAGAAATCGGCGAAATTTTAGAAGAAATTCGATCAATATTCATGACTATTATAAGATATATTAAAATAATCATATTTGATATCATTATCATAACCAGATATGATATTGTATTAAAATTATTTTGATTATAATAATATAATCCAACCATTAATTGGAAGAATGGAATGTTAAAAATGAATGAATATAATTATGGGATTATATCAAAATCTTCGTATTTAAATGCGGTGGAAGATAAAACGGATGATTATTTCATACAAATCATTTCAAAAAATGAGACCCATATCAAAGGAATCTCGGATACAGCAGATATTCTAATAGAATAAGAAGATCAGAAAATTAGTAATTTAGAAATAACCCCAATTATTTCTGAAATTCCCTTAAAATACAAAAAATGGACATATCTTTTTAAGGAAGAATTAAATATTAAGACATTATTTAAATACCAATTGTGGAATTATAAAATAAAATTTCTTATAGGAAAATAATCTACGTTCAGATCTATTTATATATTATCCAATAAAGAATTTGAAATATTAAAAAAATATTTGAATAAAAATTTAAAGAAGGATTTTATCAGAAAATTGGAATCATTTATAGAATATCCAATTCTTTTCGTATCAAAAAAAAATGAAAATTTATAATTTTATATGAATTATCAATAATTTAATGAAATAATAATCAAAAACCAATATCCATTATTAAATATTATAAAATTACAGAATAGATTTTCAGATATATAATGATTTATCAAATTGGATTTATTAGGAATCTATAATTTCATATGAATAAAGAAAAATGAGAAATGGAAAATAATATTTCGAATAAAATATGGATATTTTGAATATCTTATCATATTATTCGGATTCATAAATATATCAGTTAATTATCAAATATTCGTCAATAATATATTACAATCATATTTTGACAAATTCGTAATAGCATATTTGGACGATATTTTTGTCTATTCAAAAATTAAAAAAGAATATACATAACACGTCCGACAAATATTCCAAGAATTGGATAAATAAAATTTACGGCTGAAATTATCAAAATACGAATTCTGGATCAAAAAAACGAATTTCTTAGATTACATTATTGGGATAAGAATTATAAAAATCGATCCAAATAAAATAAAATCAGTTAAGAAATGGCCAGAATTAAAGAATATAAAAGATATCCAATCCTTTTTAGGATTTATCAATTATAATAGAAGATTCATTAAAAAATATTCTTTTAAGATTCAATTTCTAATAGAATTGATAAAAGATAAAAAATCATTTATTTTTGAAAAGAACGAAAAGAAGACGTTCGAAATATTCAAAGAAGATTATTTACGGAATCCCGTATTAAGGATTATTGAATCATCAGAATCAATATAAATTGAAACTAATGCGTCCGATTTGGTAATAGAAGTATATCTACGTCAGCAAATATAGGATGGGAAATGGTATCCGGTAGGATATTATTCCAAAAAACTTTCAGAATCAGAACAGAATTATAACATTCATGATAAAGAATTTTTTGTCATAATTATTATATTATAATATTGGAGGGTGTATATTGAAGGGTCATTATTTTTAGAAATCTTCATAGATTATAAAAATTTCATTTATTTCACGATAACGAAATAACTGAACCGACGATAAATTAGATGATCAGAATTTCTGAATTAATATAAATTTGTCATCAAATATATATCGGGAAAAGATAATTCTAAAGCCGACGTCTTAAATAGAAGACCGGATTATATGATAAAAAAGGAAAAAGAAAATCAAATAATCCTCCAAATCAATCAGGACAGCACGATATCAGAAAATTATAAAAAAATTAATACAATTCTAATTATTTTAGAATAAAACCAATAAACAGAACAGAAGATTATGATTCCATCAGAAAGAATCAGAAAAATCATTAAAAAATATTATAATGAATTATTTTATGAATATTTAAAAATCACGTAAATTATAAAAAACATCCAACGAAACTGCCATTTTAAAAAAATGAAAGAATATATCCAAAATTATATTATTAAATATGAATCATACCAAAGAAATAAATATAATATATAAATAAAAAAAGGGACGGTCATATCAATAGAACCACCGTATAAATCATTCGAATAAATCATCATAAATTTCATTACGAATTTATCAGAATCATAGAATCCAATAATAGAATTAAAATATGATATGATCATGATCATTATAAATAAATTAACGAAATATATTATCATTAAATAATTCAAAAAAACGTATGAAATAATTCATATAACCGAATTATTATTCCAGAAAATAATTAAATATTTTGGAATTCCAATGAATATCATATCCGATAAAAATTGAAAATTTACGTCAGTCTATTGAAAAATAATTCTAAAAGAATTAGAAATCAAATTAAAAATATCCACGGTATATTATAAGAAAATAGACGGCCAGATAAAACGCATAAATCAGACATTAGAATAATATCTAAGATATTATATAAACAGCCGATAAAATAATTGGATATCTCTATTATTTATAATATAATTAACGTTGAATCAAAAAATATCATTAATCATATAAAAAATACCAATGGAATGTATTTTAGACCAAAATAATGAATATCAGATTAAACGGAACACAGAAATACCTTCAGATCAAATATAATAGAATATATTACAAAAATTAAAAATTCTGGCATAAATAAAAGAAAACATCAAAAAGGATAATCAATAGATATTAGCCAAGAATAGAAAAATTAATATTTTTAAAAAGAATGGATCTCAATTAAAAGAAGAAAATAAAATATATTTATTTATCAAAAATCTCAAAAATAAATTATCAATAAAAAAATTAGGATCAATCAAAATCGGACCATTTTTAATTCAAGAATAGAAGAATCCGGTAAATTTCAAATTTAGACTATCATCAGATGCGAAGATATATCCTATCTTTCATATATCTTTATTACAGCCAGCAGATCCAATAATACCATATCAAATCATTTTTCATTTTCAGTCAGAAGAAGAAAACGAATTCGAAATAAAAAAGATATTCGATTACCGTAATGACTCCTATCTGATTAAATAGAAGGGGTACCCAGACTCGAAGAATATATGAGAAACATTAAAAAATTTGAAAAAATATCAGTAGAAGATTAAGAAATTTTATAAATAGGAAGAATTATATTATAAGGAACCAAATCAATCTCTTCTTCCAAAATATTCTTGATCATTTGGAAGAATCATTAATGATTTCCGAAATATTATCATCAAGGAAATTCAGTGAGAAATCCAAGGACGATATATTAAAATCTGGGATTTCAAAAGTCTCGTCCGCCATATTCCATTACACAAGATTTATTATTTCATTAGTACGAATTTCTTCTATATTCTGTACCTTCTGAATAATAAAATTTTATTACCTCTGATATAATAAATTCATCTGCGAATTTAAACGAATTGTCCGCGTTACAGCCTTCTATTGTATTTGGATACTTTTTTATATTTCATTCCACAACCGATTCATCTAAATATTGACCTTTTCAAACGCCCGATCTGAAATAATCAGATCGTAAGAAATCGCCCTTTCTGTACATTCGGTATATTTTTCCGAATTCTGAGCTAGGTGGCAAGAACGACCACTTTGGATATAGTTACGACAAAGACGTATAATGAGAGGAGTAAAGGATAATTTCAACAAATATTATGCGCGACGAACGGAGGAGTGACTAAAACGAGATTTAGAAACATAAAATGAGGGAATCATGATGATCTTGGAATATATCATCATAATATATAAATATATGAGGTCACGTGCCAGAAAAGGGGGGGATAGTGTTATGACCACTGAGAGGGCCGTATACACATTCGTGTACCCGCCCAACCTCTGGCTCATACGGCTCATATTATGAGCCAAAAGATCCAACCTCTGGCTCATACGGCTCACATTATGAGCCAAGAGATCCAATTTCTGGCTCATATGGCTCATATCATGAGCCAAAGGATGCTACGAAGTATATAGAAACGTAATAGAACCCATCTTGGCCTCGTTATATTCAAAGCCATTCTCTAAATTAGTCTTTGATAACGTCTTCAGTAGAACTTTGAATTACCAAACCATATCATTCCTTGTTAGTTCAGTCCTTTACCGACTCACTTCAGAAGCCACCTTGATCCCAAGTAAACTTGACCCCAAGGATACCTAGGATCATAACAATTCCACAAGCGAGTGGAACACGAACACCAAAAAATTTACCCCACATATTTCAACGCGTAATATTTTAATATAATAATATACAAATATTTCCAAAAGAATCTCGAATATAGTTTATAATTCAAATTATCGAACGAAATCAATTTGATACAAAAAAAGATATGATTACAATATATATTATTTATCATATAATTATATATTAAAAATTTCAAAGGATATAATCTAAAATCGATACATAATCCAATTTTTTGAAATTTATAAAAATAGAAAAGGATATAATTATATATTATATATTCGATTTTGATATATAAGAATTTTCTTTTATTTATATCCGAATTTGAGATATTATAAATTTATTATTCATTATAAAAAATGAAAAGAAAATTGGAAAAAATTGATCTGTAAATTTTATTAAACGAAAAAATAAATTCAAAATGAAATTTAATCAAAAATTTGATTATCAAAAATATTTATATAAAAATTATAATATAATCGAAAATTAATTTGATTTAATATAAAATATTAAAATAAAATATGATATATTAAATAAGAATATTTAAAATTTTGATAAAAATGATTTTATAATGGGAATTATTTTAAATATTTTAAAAATTATTATTGATTTAAAAAGATATTATAAATTAAAATAAATTTAATCAAATAATCGTGAATGAATTTTAATTATTTTAAATATTAATGAAATAAATCGAATAATTCTATTTTTTATTATTTTTTTAAAATAAAATATATTAAAATTCTTGATATAATAAGAATTAATTATCATTTTAATGGCGAATTATAATTTCTGAAAATGATTGAATAATAAATGAATTTAGAATTAAATGGATTAAATATTTTAATATATATATAAAAAAAGAAATTATTGATATATATCATTTATTAATTCTGAATGAATATGAAAATTATAATTTTATAAAATTTGAAAATTTTTGTAAAAAAAATAAAATAATAATTTTTTATATATTATTATATTTATTATATTTTTTATAATTATTAAATATGAATTATTTTTCGTTTTTAAAAAAAATATATTTTTATCAGATTAAAATTTTAATATATAATCAAATCAATTATATTATGAAAATAGAATTTTTATTAATTTTTATTAATATATTTAAAATATCAATTATAAAAAATCAGATTTTAGAAGATTTTTAAAATACTGATTTTGTTTTTTTTAATTCATAAAAAATATTAGATAAATTGAATATATAATTAAAAATTCTATTAGAATTTTTTTTATAAAAAATATTTTGAAAATTTAAAATATTGAAAAATATTAAAAAATTCGAATTTCAGTTTATATTAATTTTTAAAAAATTTATAAATTTTTAAAAAAATTCGTTAATTAGATTTATTAAAATATTAGAAATTTTTATTAAAAATATATATATGATAATATATCAATTTGAGATTATGAAAATACGAATTCAAAAATTTGAAATAATAAATATAATTCATATAAAAAGTAAAATATATAAAAAAAAACGTTTATAAATAAATAGAATTTTAAATAAAAAAAAAATTCAAAAATTAGATATCGTAAAAATTAATTATATAAAATCTAGATATTTGAATGCTGATTATAATAATGGAATAAAAAATAATATCATATATCAAAGACGCTATAAAAATTGCGGAAAGATTGGATATAATATCAGTATATACGAAAATGATAAAAAAGAAAATTCTGAATCAGATATAAATAATATAAATAGAATTTTTGATAATAATATTAAATAATTGATAATTTTCTGATTGAAGTGATAACTTTTTTGGTGTTCGTGTTCCACTCGCTTGTATATTCCACTCGCTTGTGGAATACGTTATATCAAATTATTTTATTTAAACATATATATGAATATATTATTTTTGAAAAAAATGGAAATAATATTTATGATAATCATTCAAAATATAATTTTATTAACGAATTCAAAAAAAATAATAGAATTAAATCGTATAAAAATTATTCATATAATTCTGATTTCAATATTATTGAAATAATATAAAAGATCATTAAACAATAAATTCGTATAAATTATCATAATTATTTCATTCAGAATCAATTTATCAAAATCATTTATTATGAATGGAATCAATTAATTCAGAAAAAAATCAATAAATAAATATTAATAATGAAGAACCGTATACATATCTATTTGGATATTCAGAATTTTTCCATCAAATATTAATAAGACAAAAGATTAATTAATTAATAAAATTATTTCGGTTTTTATTTAATTCTGAATTCTAATATGATATGACTGAATTTTCCAACAGCGCCCGCTGTTTACTAGTAAATTTGGTGGGATTGATGGGGAAACGCGGGTTGTATGGTCCCGATTAATTTGCCTAGATGCCTGGTGTCAAGCCTCGATGGAGGCTCAAGATACGAAGTACACTCGTTGGAACGTTGGGCGTCCCCTCGACACCACCTCACGACCACCTCAAAAATTAGCGTATTTTCGTTTTTT